>CABHPH010157175.1:3413-37427 GCA_902168325.1 Peromyscus nudipes
TGACCTAGCCACTTAGGTTTTAGTTGATTCCAGTTGTAGTCAACTTAGCCATTGCTCCTTCAGTAAGGAGCATGGAAGAATACACAACTTAAGATTAAAGCTACAGGTGGTGCCTCAGTCTCTGTGAGCCCCTATGAACCCAGGTTAGTTGATTCTGTGGGTTTTCCTGTAGCTGAAGTTTTTTTGGTCCTGCCCAGCCCCACAGACCCCGCAGCCACTTATAAAATCATCACTCAGAATCTTATATTAATTAAAACTGCTCGGCCATTAGCTCAGGCCTACCACTGACTAGCTCTTACATTTAAACTCAGCCCATTTTTGTTAATCTATATGTTGCTACATGTTCTGTGGCTTTACCTGTATGCCCTTACAGGCTGCTCCCTGGATGGCGGGCTGTTATCTACTGACTCAACCTTCCAGCAATTCTCTTTGTTTGCTTATCCCACCTATACTTCCTGCCTGGCTACTGGCCAATCAGTATTTTATTTATCAACCAATCAGAGCAACACATTCACACATACAGAGCGATATCCACAGCATTTTCTTGTGGTGTCCTTGGCCCCTCTGGCTCCCATAATCCTTCCTTCCCTTCTTCCACAGGATTCCCCAAGGTCCACCTAATGTTTGGCTGTGAGTCTCTGCATCTGTTTCCATCAGTTTTGGGTGAAGTCTTTCTGATGGCAATTGGGCTATGCAATAATCTGTGAGTAATATAGTTAGGAATCACTTATTTCATTGGTTTTTTTTTTCTTTATTGCCATTCATGTTTGGTTCTATCCTAGGTCTCTGGGCTGTCCAGCCTCTGGGTCCCGGCCCTCCAAGCATTGTCCGAGGTAGGCTCCCTCTCATAATGTGAGTCTCAAGCTGGACCAGTCATTGACTGGCCACTCTCGTAATTTCAGTGCCACCTGTGTCCAGCATATCGCGTAGACAAGACGAATTGTAGGGTAGAGGTTATGTGGCTGGGTTGGGGTCCCAGTCGCTCCACTGGGAGTTTTTCCTGGACACAGGAATTAGTCAGTTCAGGCTCCATATCTCCATTGCTAGATACCTTTTAACTGGTGTCACCCTCGTATATTCCTGGGAGTCAGTTGTACTGGGTTTCTAGATCATCCCAGCGATAACCCTGATTCCAATCAATGGTCTCTCCCAGTACTCTTTCCCTCCATCCTCCCCTACCTGATTCATTCTGTTCCCATGCCAAGCCCCCATCCAGCCTTATCCCTACCACATCCACCTGTGTGATCTATTCTGTTCTCCCTTCCCAGTGAGATTCATGTGAACTACCAACCAGAGAACTTGCATGGGACTAACATAGGCCCTCTCACGTATATTACAGTTCTGTAGTGTGGTCTTCCTGTGAGACTCCTAACAGACTGATCAAGGGCTGTCTCTGACTCCGTTACTGCTTTGGGGACCCATTCCTCCTACTAGATTGCCTTGTCTTGCCTAGTCTTGCTGCAACTTGATATGCCATGGCTGGCTGATATACATGGGAGGCCTGCACTTTTCTGATGAGAACGGAGAAGGAATGGATGAGGGAGGGGAGTTGGAGGGAGGGACTGAGAGAAGAGGAGGGAAGGAAGGGAAACTATGATCGATCTGGGAAAAATAATTTATTAATTAATTAACAAATTTAAAAATGGAAAAAAAGATTAAAACTATGTATTAGCTTAGGTTATAAAAGTTGATTACATTGGGAATCAAAAGCAAATAAGGTTGGTTGTTACATTGTTCTTTTAATGGTCAGCCCTGAAAACATACATACAAGTCACATTATACAAACTGAGCAGGTTACATTAAGGGATACACATATAGATATACATGTAAATATACATAGACACATAGATGTATGAATGTAACAACAGTTAATGAAAAAAGAGGTCATAATTTGAAATAGAGCTGGGGGGGTACATGGAGAGGGTTTGGATGAAGAAAAGTGAGGGGGAAATGATGTACTCTTAATTTCCAAAAATAAAAGAAGTAATAAAAGGAGATTAAACAAACATGCTTTATCAAAGATTATAGCACCTTCTCAAACAATATGCTCACTAGAGGACCAGGTTTTCAAACACATGCACTGTGGGGGGCATTTTACATTCATACCAAACCACTTGGTAAACCAACACAGTTCTTCTTTTCTGACAACTGGAAGAATATGGTCCCCTGAAGATGAAATCAGCATTAAAGACACTTCACGGGAGTAGAGATGAAGAAAGTGGATTTTAAAGGATGTTTGGGGATAATTAAATACTCTCACTGCAACTCTTAGAAAGAAAAAAAAAAGAATCTGCGTACTCAAAATGTTGAAACAGAATAAGTCATATAGAATTTTTTTAAAAACCAAATAGTCTATTATAAAAATTTTAGAAGTACAATCTGTGAAGAAGAAAAAGAATATGACAGAGGAAAATGGAACAATAGAATTAAAACTAAACTACATTAATGAGAGCACACAGGAAACTGATCTATAACCAGTTTTTGCAAACAGTCTTTGCAGAACCTCATTGCATTTCCTATTTTATACATCCTATCTCCCCACTTCTTCATGCATACATTGGAGACATCTCTTAGTATTGACAAAGTCAGGCAAGTTTGGTACCACACACCTGTAATCCTAACACTCATGAGGCAGAGACAGAGGCAGGAAAGACCATCCTGAGTGTGAAGCCAGCTTGGCTACATAGTACAGCCTTATCCCCAAGAAAGAACCATTCCCCTCTGCTTTAGCTATATTATCCATTGTCTGTAGATAGAATATGGTAACATAAATTTAGACACTTATATCATTGCATAAACCAAATGATATTGATGGAAAGGCAAGCTATAAATTACTGATAGAGAAGAAGAAGCTGATGTATTTTAATATTTTTCAAAGATCAATAGAAAATTATCTGGTAATGTTTTTCTATTGATGTTTATAAATGGAATGCAGTACTACTGAGTATATTTATGATGAGGTACTATAGCAGAAGGGAGGGGGTAATAAATAACTGGACATGATCATGGTTTATGAGGAACTTATAACCTCAAGAAAGGGAAGGATTAATCAATCACTTTAGTGCCCGAGTAAACTGGGGGCGGGAAGGGGGGGTAAGAGGTTGGGGTGGTGGACAGGAGGGAATGGAAGGATGGGAACATTCAGGATTGGGATGGCCAAGTTGGGGGAGTGCCAGAGTGGGAGAGCAATGAGAGACATCTTGATAGAGGGGGGCATTTTGGTGTTAAGGAGAAACCTGGTGGCAGGGAAACTCTCAGGAATCCACAAGAACGACCCCAGCTAAGACTCCTAGCAATAATGCAGAGGGTAACTGAACTGGCCATCTACTGTAATCAGATTGGTGACTATCCTAATTGTCATGAGAGAGCCTTCATCTAGTAACTGATGGAAGCAGAGGCAGAGATCCACAGCCAAGCATTGGGTTGAACTCCAGGAGTCCAGTTGAAGGGGGAGGGGGAACTCAAGATCATGACAGTGGAACCCACAGAGACAGCTGACCTGAGCTAACGGGAGCTCAGAGACTCTGGACCAACAGCTAGGGAGCCTGCATGGGACCAACTTAGGCCCTCGGCATGTGGGTGACAGTTGTGTAGCCTGATCTGTTTGTGGGGCCCCTAGCAGTGGGATCAGGAGCTGTCTCTGGTGCATGAGCTGGCTTTTTTGGAACCTATTCCCCATGCTGGCATGCCTCACCCAGCCTTGGTGCAGGCAGAGGAGCTTGGCTATCTCAACTTGATGTGCCATGCTTTGTTGACTCCCATGGGAGGCCTGCCCCTTTCTAAACAGAGGAGGAGTGGATGAGGAGGGTCGAGTAGACGAGAGGTTTGGCGGGGGGGGGGGGGGGGACAGAAAGAGAAGAGGGAGGGGAAATTGTGGTTGGTATGTAAAATGAATGAAAAAATTTAATAAAAGAAAAAAGAAAAAACAGTATCAAGATCCAGATAATTTAATTACTGGTAACAATGTTTGCTACAAAAAGGTTAAAATGTTATAGACTTTACAATGTGTTTGTTTTCAATGCTGATTGTAATACATACTTTAAACAAATTCTTCTTTAATATTCTCTTTTACTTACTTTTTTTATTTTCAAATTTTTAACCTCAGCTATTAGTAAGCCAAGAAACTGTAGTCTGATGAACTGAAGGAGAATCAAAAGTGGATTTCATTTTCCTGTACCACTTACTGGTAACAAGTCAAACAAGTTCTTCTGGTTATCCTTAGAATATGGAGGAATGAATGCATCAAGAGCTTGCACCTTCGTGAACTTCCTTTCAGGTCCTATTACATGAAACTTAGCCCCAAAATGTCCATCAGGTTTACCACAGTGTCGGGCTTGAGCCCCATTTCCTCCTGGCATGGTTTGGAGGGGAACAGCCTAGCACCAATGAAGCCAAAGGTGAATCCTGAGCAGCGAAGATCTTCTGGGAGGCACCTTCAGTGACATCGCTCAGTTTATTGAAGCCCTGAGGCCAATTTTTATGAACCAGGTCAGGGGAGAAGGGAGGATGGACTGAATAAGGGAGGGAATGCACCTAATATACATATATGGACCTGATTGAGGACAAACACATCCATTCAAATACCAGAGCATGGGGAAGGGGGAGGGGGCGTTGTGCGCAGTCGTGCAGTGTTTGCAGGGATCTTTTGTGCAAGGTCATCCTACCTAGAGACACTACCCAAATAAGGTAGAGAGGGAGTCCTGTTGCAAAGGGAGTCCTCTGAGCTCAGAGAGCTATCCAGATGTCGTGACCTGCAACCTTAAATGCAGAGTACTCCAACACACAGCAGGGGTTGGCTAACTGACACAGTTGTGTCCATATTCAGAGGTGCTGAAAAGGGAAGGAGCATGCTGAACCCTCTGGTGATTGCTTCTGCTCCAGTTCCTAGGCTTGGAATAATATCACTATTCCACACTAGAGGAAGTAATTTTCAATTAGGGTGCTTGACTAAGTGGTTTGAAAGTCTTATTACAGCTTTAAATAAGCCCACAAATCTTGTTTGTTTTTTTCATTTGCAAAGTTTGGGATACCCTAGAGGCTATTTTTAGAAAATATCTCAAGAGGGCACTTTTTTTCTCAAAGACTGCAATCTTTTCTTTTCTTGGACAAATAATGTCGAATATTTCTACATAAATTCATGACTTTATGGCTACTATATTGACCCAAAAGTTTTACTTATAAGTTAAACCACAAAAGATTATTCAAGGGCCCAATATTTTCTGAAATTATCTGATAAATTCACTTTGAACTGGATTCAGTGCAAAGCTGAAGAAAGGGATCTGAGCACCAACACCCATCCTCTCTGCTTTTTGACTGTGACTGCAATGTGAGCGGCCACCTAATTTCTGCTGCTGTTACCTCACCATGATTCACTACAACCTTGAACTGTGAAGTAAAATAAACTCTTCTTTATTTTACTTGTATTTTTCCTGGTGTTTCGTCACAACAATAACCAAATAATTAGTCCAATGTCCACACGTCTTTGTGAAGTAAATTTTCAAAATCAAGAAATACAGGGATAATAGTGGCATAACTCCAGAACTCTTATGGGGGTAACCAGCAGTTCCCTGATTGGGTCTGAGGCTTTTCTTGCAGAAGGGAACTCATGTTTGGTATTGAAAACTTGTTCAAAAGTCCATGGCTAAGGAAGTCATAGACCTAAAGGAAATCTACTGTTCTTATTATTACAGTTAGCTTAAACTACGCACTTGACATGACCAAGAGTGACCTGCAAAAAGAGAAGCACCGTTGAGAAATTGCCTAAATCAACTTGGCCTATGATCATGTAGCTGAGAAATTTTCTTAATTGTTAATTAATATAGGAGATCCGAGGTCAATGTCGGCAATGTAAGAAAGGTAGCTGAGAAAGTTAAAGGAGGTAAGCCAGTAAGCAGCATTCCTTTATGAGCTCTGCTTTGATTTCTGTCTCTGGGTTCCTATCTTGAGTTGCTGACCTGACTTTCCTCTGTGATAGATTATGACCCAGCAGTATAAGATAAAACAAACCCTTTCTTCCCTAAGTTGCTTTTAGTCATGGCATTTCTCACACCAATAGATACTAAACTAGGACAGAGACCCTAGTCACTCTATGTATAGTAAGAGGGTGCCAACCACTTCTGCTAATTTCTACTTAACATAGAATGCATTTAATGGACCCAAGTTTCATTTGATATTTTCAAATGAAATACAGTAATAATTTTATGCTAAATTTATTATAAACTACACATTACAGAATAGAGACACACAGCCACAGCTCAGTGAACACTGTGAAGGAGAAGGTGGAAAGACATAAGAGCCAAAGATTGGGGAAGAGTGCCATGAAATGCTGTCTTCTGGACATATGCCATGGCTATTACATCCATGAACTCCCAGTTGCTGTGGTGACCTGTGTATGACCTGTACAAAATCAAGCCAGTCATGGAGGACAGCAGAGCTCATGGGGGCTCCACTCCTGACTGTAGAGCCATTTGCTGTGGATGGAGGCTGGAGAGGGAGAGGCGTTCTTTGGGTGTGTAATCTCTAGTAAGTTGCCCATGCTCCAATAGAATATGGTAATATATTTAAAAGGAAAACTTATTTATGCCTGCTGAATTACAACTGGACTGGAAATATTATTTTTTTCTGGTTGCTGGTATGCTCTTTGCTGTCTAGCATTATATAACTTCAGACTATTTGCCCCCTGCATTTTCAGTGAACTACTATGGAGCATGTAGCAAGAATCTTAGGTCAAATAATGCTAAGGCAAAGGCCATGCTTCCACACTGGAGGGCTCATCATGGTCTGATAGGAAGACAAAATGAGCTGCAGGAAGGTCAAGCTGGGGACAGACACTAGCTTGTCATCTTTGCTTGCACACTGAAACCCACTGACCTGTAATGAACACTGACATCCATCTAAAAATACTACTTTAGATTTTAAAATTGAAACAAACTTTTCTGACAGAAAGTATCACTGAACCAAGTAAATTATAAAATTTTCCGTTTGGTGTTCTATTGGCAAAATGTAGGACGTTCTAGGGACCATAACTGAAGAGAAAACTGTAATACTGCATTAGAAACAAGCACTCATGATAACTTTCAACTTGAAAGAAAGTGGGAGCCCCTGCTACCCAGGTTTTCAGATTTAATGCCAAAGCACAGGACACCAAGGAAAGGAAAACAAGCTGCCAGCTGGGAGTTTAACTGGGCTTTCTCACACAGAGCTATAGAAGGTGCCCACAGGACCAACTTCAACGGTCACCATGGGAAAAAGTATGTTCTCATTGCAGACAAGTTTGTCCTATTTGAGAGTCTACCTCAAATAGGGCCAGGCATACCTCAATTATTTTAAAGTGGCTGTCCCAGAAGCCTAGAAAAATCAAATAAAATAAATATAAAAATCATGTGCTGTGAAAAATGATATATTTACATCAAAGTGTGAGGTCTCACTAAACAAAGAAGATATGATGGTAGATGAGAAAAGCATCAGACCCAGATTATGACCTAAGGTTATTTCTATTCAAGGTAAAATAGGTAAGCTCAGCATGTCTAGATAAATACCGGGGAACTGAAAATGTGAATATGATAAAAGACATTGTTAGAATGACTGAATAGATTTGAAATGAATTTCTAAGGAAACATATAGAAGTGACACATAGACAGGAATCAAAATTTAAAATGACATAAAAGTTGAAAAATAAATTGGATTTCACTGAGGAATAAAAGATCCATCCAGAAGGTATAGATTAATAAATTACATGGAAAGCATCATAGAAAGATGAAATCATTTTTAAAATTCTTTCAAGATGGAGAGGGAAGAATGGCAGCTTCATATATTAATAGGACACTATAGAAAATAAAAACTATTGGAAAGATAAAAACTGAAAAGATGAAAGCTGATAATTTGCTAAAAATCACTAAGTAAAATCTATGAAAAGAAAGAAAAACAGAAAATCAGCATACAATTCATAACAGTTGTGTGTGCTCACATTCCTTTAACTGCAGGATAGCAAAGAAAATAGCAGTAATCCAAAATCACAAAGACAAAATAAATGAATAAGATTAATTAAGTGAACAAGATAGCTTCCCAAAGAGCAATATATATAGAAAGGAGGGGAGCAATGTCATCATGGTGTCAAGATGTACAAAGAAAACCATCTTGCTCTCAGGATGGTGAATAATTATATTTTAATAGTAGATCAATTGAGAGTTTATAATCATTCAGTATTACCTAAGGGAGTATGCACCAAGTGCATCCAGCCACAGGGACAACATCAAAGACAGAGACTCTGAGAAGACTAAAGAGTGTGAACCACAGAAAGGCAAAAAAAGAAAAGCTTGAACATCAATGTAAGCAAATGTTGTCTGTTTAGAAATGTGATTATAATTATATCTCAGATTTGCATTAAAGAAAAAGCTACACCTGGGCCATATGTATTACTATAGAAGTTGATATATGATTGTTCTTTTAATATTTAATAATTTAATATAATTATTACTCTTTTGATGGTTTCAGAACATTTTTTCAGTATATAAAATGCAACCTCAATGGTAATGTACTGTTCAGTTTTTGTTCAGATCTTCACAAACTAGAATTGTCTCTGAAGAAGGAAGCTCGGCTGAGGGTTTGCCTCAATCAGATTGGCTTGTGGGCATGTCTGGGCTTTTACCTGACTGCTAATTGATGTGGACAGCTGGTCCCACTGTGGAAGTACATCGCTAGGCAGGTGAATCTGGGCTGTATAAGAAAGTAGGCTGAGCGTGAGCTGGAGAACAGGCAAGTCAGTAAGGAGTGCTTCTCCACGGTCTCTGCCTCCATTCCTGTTTGAGTTGTTACCTTGTCTTGCCTCTATGAATGACTGTGACCTGGAAGTTAAAGCCGAAATAAAATTTTTACTGCCTAAGTTTTTTTTGTCAATGTTTATCATGGAAACAAAGATAGATAACTAAGAAATAAATAGAAGAAATAATGTGAACATCAGACTAGCTTCAAAGGGAAAAGGAGATAAAACTGTCTTTGTCCCAAACAAAATGACAAAGAGTGTTGAGATAGAGATGTCTTCATCCAAGAGAAAGTAAAGTAAAACAAAATAAACTAAGACCACAGCTAAATGAAAACCTGAACTAGCACAGTAAAATGCATCAAAGCACATCAGTATTTTTAAAATGAAATTAGGCTGGGAGTCGTGGCGCACGCCTTTGATCCCAGTACTTGAGAGGCAGAGGCTGAGTCAGATCTCTGTGAGTTTCAGGCCAGCCTGATCTACAAAGCAAGTTCCAGGACAGCCAGGGCTACACAAAGAAACCCTGTCTCAACAAACAAACAAAACAAAAACAAACAAACAAAAAAACCACAAAAAAAAAGAAATTAGACTACTTGGTATGAAGGAAAACATCAGACTCTGATGTGTGTATTAACTAAGAAGAGGTTGTTTGAGGCAGTTTGTCACAGGGCATTTATTAACACCCAGCCTTTGGTGACAGAGCTGAAAAGGACAGCAAGTAGCAAAAGGAGATATGAGAACAGTCAACTTTGGTGTGGGTCTGTGAATAGCCTTGCTAAATTCATAGCAGCTCAGAGCTCAAAGGCCCTTTGAGCTGTCATCAGCTGGTGGTAATGTCTGCTCTGTACCATTAGTCACTGGATAACAGTTACCCCCAGAAAGCTGTGCAGTTTTAATATTTAGTCAGTTTAAACAGACTGATAAAATAGACATTTAATTTAAAAATAATAATTGCCAAATAATAATCATTTTTTATGTAGAACCTAGATAAAAGGAGAAATAAGATTCAAGGGGAAGAAGAAAGATATAAATAAAAAGAAAAGAGAGACAAAAACAAAAATAGACCAATAACAAGATATACCATTTAAGAACATGCCCCCAGATAAACAAAGGGGAGTTGGGGTGATTGTACATGAGTGTAAAGGTAGAATATTGGCCACTTTATGCTGGTCCCCACCAACAGATATACTTCCATCATTGGGAACTGTGGATATGTTATATTGCTTGCTAACGGCCATTAAAGTTTCAGGTAACATGAGTATTGCTCATCAGCCAACTCTAAACAATCACCTGACAGTGTCTGTGTGGATCTGAAGCAATCACAAGAGTCCTTTTGGATATTGGTTCATGTACAGTTATTTTTCAGGTTAGCATACAAACTAATGGGTTTCATAATGGAATTTTCTTACACACATGTTACATTGTTCTTATTCATGCCCCTCCCCACTGCCCTCCCTGTTCATCTCTTTCCCTTTTGCTGATCCCCTTTCTCCTCCCAAACTGTCCCAACTTCGGCTTTCCTGTCACATACATTCCATTAATGAGAGTCTTTAGAATGTGGAAGAGAGGTGCAGAGCAATTAGTGTCATGCTGATAGAGTGCTATAAAGATTTAAGGTTTGAAGAGCAACGGATCATGCGATCAGGAGTAGGCAAATCCAGAGGTAGAAAACAATTCTTTCCCTCTGTGCTCAAGAAAAAGATATAGTCCTGAGGACTCCAAAAGCCAGTCAGACCTGACCAGACGTTCGATTTCTAGACCATAAAGAGACGCTCTGCATAGATTTAGCTAGAAACCTGTACTAATTTTAACAGCATGATGGATAGAATATAGTATGAAATTGTGTAGTGAATATGCCACATTTTGCCTGTTTGGGAAGTTCTGGAGAACGTACTATTCTTATGGAAAAATAAGCAAAGGGTGCATAAAATTTCTATTTTTATAGCTATACATGAATCTACAGTCACTTCAAAATAAGTTTAAATATGCTTGTATACATAATATTATGCACAGCTATCCTTTAATAAATTGGAATAAGCATAACTTTGTAGTGTCGTTAATATTCTATGAGTATAAACGCCTATTTTTTATTTAAAATAATCCTTTAGAAGTACATTTCTTAAATATAAACCATAGCACTGAGATAGTATTAATCTTGATATCAAATCTTTTTCAGTAATCCTAATTCCAGTTCTGTGATGAGGTTATGGCTTGTTGACTGGAGAAAAATGAACACTACTTTTATTTTCAGAACTTTATTTTATAGAAGTGTACTGTACTTCAATGTGTGACCTGGATTGGAAACACATGGTTCATATTCAAAGCCAGTTTCAATCCTTACTCACTGTGTAGGATAACCACATACAAATTATTTTAGCCATATGGACCACAGCATTCTTCTCTTCAAGTACAAGCTTATGATAGTACTGTGGTTTGAACACTGGTCGTCCTCAAAGGTGGTGAGCTAGAGGCTTACCTTCTAAGGGAGAGGCTTTTGAGAAGAGTTGCTCAAAAGGGATCTGACTTCTTCAGTATATTAACCCATTGGTGTGCTCAGAGTTTGATGGATTATTGGGAGGTGGCAGAAGAATGGAAGACATAATTGGCCAGGTCTTGGAGAAAATCTCTTGTTTTCCACCCTCTTTTCTAACTTTGCTTTCTACTATGATCCTTAACTACATGTTCCCATAACCATGATGTTATGTCTGGCCTCAGGCCCAAAACAGTGGAGTCAGCTGTGGGAACCCGTTTTCAGGTTCTTCGTGGCTTTACCCAGCAGGTCCGCATAGAGGATGATTAGGGCCACGGGCCTGAGTGCAGGTGTCTGAATTGGTCTGCACTTGGCTGTGCTGGGGGAAGGTCTTTTGCACCACCCGTTGGCGTCTCTATAAATACCCTGGGGGAAGAGACAGTCTGGGTCTGTTGGAAAAGGTTCCAGGCCCTCTCAAGGCTATCCTTTATTTTTTATCTGTTTATCTCTGAAATATAAATTCTTCTATCTAATATTTCCTGCTGCTCGCGCTCAAGAAAACTCTGGGGGAACTGTGGGGTTGGTGGGTAAACGCCCCAAAGTCAGCTAACCAGGAAATGAGGCATATGCCAGCCCTAGGTCTTGAACAGATCACATTTAACAACTCTGTGTTCATATTTTGAATGTATATAGAAGATAATGAAAATTCCCATGTACCATCCCATGCTTTATCAGTCACAAGTTCAGATTCCAGGTGGTTCTGTTCAGAAAGTCTTTTGAAATGGTCTCAAGATCTTTATTACAGTTCTTTTTTTTTTTCCTATTACTTGAGAGGGTCAAGAGATTTAGGGCATTTAAAACTGACTTTTGATTTAATGGTAAGTGAATGGGTAGAAATGTGCAAATACTATGAAGATAACAGGATTATCTATGTTTATTCTTCTGATATTTTAGAATATATCTGATTAATTCATAAGTCTTGTCTTCAAGGGATGTGAAGCTTCTTTAGAGATCAAGTAAAGCCTATTTCTTATGAAAAAAGGAAAATTGCAGTTTGTCTTCAGAGAAAGTAAAGGCACCCAAGACACTCAACTTTCTGGATTCAATATCATTTCAGGGAATAAAAGATATTCACATAACTTTAATTCTAATTGACATGGTAATAAATTAGGTTTTAAGCCTTTTAAAAGATGTAAGTTGAAATCACTAAGGTTTCCCCTGAGAAAGAAAAAACACAATGAACAGTAATTTGATTTCTAGCCTCTCTTAATTATTTCATTGTATCCTCAACACTATTGCATTTCCAGGGTGATACTGCTCTGTAGAGTTTCATTACTGTGTGTTCAAAACACTCCACCTGAAAAGCAATTCCTCATACTCTGGTATAAAGGTGCTAGAGGATCCAGGAGAGAAATATTCGACTACAATGTTGTCCCTTTACTCAATGATTCTGCTGAAAGAAAATACAATGCAATGCGGTGAAGCAAAAATAAGCAACCAAGTGGCACTGACAATTCCAATCTGTGACATTATTGTACGCCTCGTTATGACAGGCACATGAGTAACTTTGCTTCTTAGGCCATGTTATATGCATAAATATGGAATATGTCCCATGACAACAGTTGTGAATAATCGTAATAAAAGAATAATAGTAAACACATAACTCCATATGGCAGACATGCCCTTTTAAAATTCCTGGGGCTGAGAGATGGCTCAGCAGCTAAGAGCACTTGCTGCTCTTGCACAGGTCCTGGCTTTGGTTCCCAGAACCAACATGACAACTCACACCTGTCTGTTATTCTAGTTAAAAGAATAACTCTCTTCTGGCCTCCTTTCACACCAGGCACACATGGAACATATACTTATATGTAGGCAAAAATGCATACACATGATAAGAAAGTAAATAAATAATATATATTCTTTAATCTGTCTCTAAGGAAAGTACTAGTAGTGCATTTATTTTGTAGTTAAGGGAGGAAAGGAGAGACACAGAATGATTAAGTAAATGGCAGTTCTACAAATCCTAAGACAGACATAGCTCCACATTTTGTAGTAGGAAAGGTAAGTAACGAGATTTAAGAAAAATAAAGTATGTACTATTTTACATAGTGTGGGTTTGGGGAAAGTTTTCCCTTGTGACAAGTATTGAATCACAAATATGAAGAGAATACAAAAGCAGCCGAAACAGAAGTAACCTCCTCACTGACTGGTTCAAGGAAGCAACAGCAGGATTGAAGTCCAACTGGTAGAAGGTAAACATCACAAAAGTCAGAGTGTGTGGGTGTTATGAGTAACTGGAATGACAGGGTATGCCGATCAAGCTTTGACGATAACTGATAACACTAACACTTTAATAAAACTGTCTTGGGTGGCAATGTGGACAAAAAAAATACAGGGAAGATTAGGCACATACCCTTATATCAAGGCTGGATGAAGCAACTCAGGAGGACGGAAAGGGTCCCAAGATCAGGCAAATAAGTCAGAGACACCCCAACTCCCACCACTGGGAGTCACACAAAGATACCACAATACAAAACCATAACATATATGTTGAGGACATAGCTTAGACCCATAAAGGCTCCCTGATTGTCTCTTCAATCTTTGTGAGCCCCTATGAGCCCTGCCTGGTTAGTTGATTCCGTGGCCCGTGTTCTTATGATATCCTTGATGCCTCTGCTCCTATAATCCTTCCTCCTTGTCTTCTGTGGGGTTCCCTGAGCTCTGCCTAATATTTGGCTGTGGATCTGCATCTGCTCCCATCAGTTTCTGGATAAAGCCTCTGTGATGACAATTATGCTATGCTCTGGTCTACAAGTATAACAGAATACCATTAGGAATCATTTAATTGACTTTTTTATTTTTATTCATTCATTCGTTTGTTTGTTTGTTTGTTTTTGGCCAGTTGTGTTTCTACCCTAGGCCCATGGGCTATCCAGCCTCTTTTTCCTGGCCGTCCAGTCAGGTGAGGGTTCCCCCTTACTGTGTAGATCTCAAGTTGGCCACTCATTGGTTGGCCACTCCCCCAAGTTCTGTGCCACCATTGCCCCAGGACACCTGTCAGGCAGGAAAAAACGCAGGTTGAAGGTTTTGTGTCTAGGATGATGTGCTGGTCCCACCACTGCAAAGACTTGGCTGATTAGAGAAGATGGCCAGGTAAGGCTCCATATCCTAACCCCCATTTCAAGGAATCTTGTTCCCTATGGTCACCCGCATAGAATCCAGGGAGTTTTTATTACACTAGCTTTCCACATCACCTCCAAAATGCCTGCCAATTCCAGTCATCTCCCCAGTACGCTCTCCTTCCACCCAGCCCCTGATCTGATCCCTCCTGTTCCCATCCCTACCCACCCCCAGTTCACCTGCAAAATCTATTCTATTTTCCCTTCCCAGGGAGACCCATGTGTCCCTTTTGAACTCTTGTTACTTAGCCACTCTGGGCCTGTGGATTGAAGCCTGGTTATCCTTTATTTAATAGCTAATATTCGATTACAAATGAGTACATGCCATGTTTATATTTTTGGGTCTGGGTTTTTGGGTCTGGGTTACCTGACTCAGGATTTTTTTTTTCTTTTTTTTTTTTCTAGTTCCATCCATTTGCCTGCAAATTTCATGGTGTCAGGATTTTTTTTGTTTTGTTTTGTTTTAACAACCGAGTGATACTCCATTGTGTCCCTAAGAGAGCAAAGTGACAGAGATTTTTTTTAACACAAGTGGATATGCCATTTTTGGGATGCTGAATAATCAACAGGGAAGCAAGCTCAGACACCTGCCTCAGATAAACACTCACATAAACAGATACACAAGTTGAAACATTAAATGGGAGACAGAATGATTCTGTAGTTGCACATTAGGAAACTATGAGCATATAGATGTTTCATAACTATGCTATGGGGTAACATAACCTAGGAAATAAATATAGACAGTAAATAATAAGTTGTGTTATAGTTGATCTTGTATTTAAATACAATGAACTGTAGAAGATCATGACTTTAAGAGTTTAGGATCCAGGCATTGTAGCACCAGGGTGCCTAACTGGTACATTAAAATGTGGCTAAAAAGAACTTTCTAAGATTTCAAAAAGAATGGTTGAGCCTCCACCACACCTTAAATGAGGAGAATAATGGTAGCATTGTCACAAAAAGGATCTTCCTCCTCACTGAAGGGAGGAATGGTGAAAAGTACCACATGCTAGATCCCTCTGGGAGAGTGGGACCTTAATGGGCAGGCTTGTTTCTGTTCAAATATAATAATAATGATTCAAAGACACAACTGAGAAAACTTCATGTTCTCAAGATTTACATGGTGCTGAATTCTAGGAAAAGACATGTACATGAATTTTAGGAAAAGACTGAACTCTACAATGCATGTCTTAATTTAGAACATAATATTTCAGTAAATTCAATTATAATAAAAATAGGTTATAAAACTTATATCAGTGTTTTCAGTTAACTGAGAAAAACTTTGTATTACTGTAATTAATGAGGCAGTTCCACATAATTTATCTGGTAATCAAGAGAGGTTTATTTCTGGGTTAACTTACAGCCAAAAAGGGTTGGTTACAGAATCCGGGAGAGATGAAGTACCACTCAGCAGAGAACTCTGGCTTGGTGTCCCATCCAGCTTCCAGGACCATGAGGTATCCAGAAGGGCAAAACACGTACACACCTGGAGCCTTAAGGGTCTCCCTCTCAGCCATGCCCCAGGTGTGGCAGTTATCTGCTGTCGCTCTGGGGCCAGTGTTTCAAAGTCAAAGCTGGAACAGCTACCCACTACAACTTTGATTTCTACTTTCCAGAGATTTTATATACACTGATTCTTATTTGTCAACAGACTAGATGTGATTCATCCTCTTAACGATCCTGTTTGAGTAGCTGGTCTTCAGAACTGTGATATAAAGAGGGGTTGAGACCTTGCTGAGGTGGGTCATAGTGAGCTGTTATTCAGTCAGAGTGGTATCATCACTTGAAGCAGTTAAGGCTGATCTTGGAACCCTGAGTTCTTCTCTCTACATTTTTATTTAAGAGACTCTTTCTCTGGCCTTGCTCCTCCCTTGCTCCGCTTTACTGTGATGGTGTGGGACCCTTGCCTCTTGTTCCAGCTCTTACCCTGATCCCATCACCATGGTGTCACAAAACCCAGTCCTTCATCAGAACTTGAGCAATGTTCTTCATCCTTCAGAAATATAAACTAAATAAACACATTTTATTAGAGATTATCCAACCTCATGGAACTAAAAAGACTCATTCTGAGTAAGGTAACCCAGACCCCAAAAGACGAATATAGTATACATTTGCTTATATGTGGATATTAGTTGTTAAGTCAATGACAACAAGCCTATACCTCATAGAACCACAGAGGGCGGGTATAAAGTAAGGGATTAGGTGGAAACAGAAATTTCTGTAAGAATGGTGAACAGACGAGTTGGATGTTGGGGTGGGCTAACTCATAGCCCTGGTTCTGGTCCTGGGTGGTAGCTGGATTGATAGCCTTCCAGTTTTCCCTCATCATCACTGCCAAGGCAAGCTCTCCAGCACTGCCTCCGCTAGCTCACCCAACGAAGCAAGGAGAGGCGCCAATTCTCCTGTTCTCAGGTCATCAGATCCGGCTCACCCATGCTCATACCAACACAGCCAGTTCTACTATTTTGTCCAGGCAAGGTATAGGGCCCTCTCTCCAGATTGCTGTAGGGGACATATGAGGGATGGAAGGGTGGGGGGCAGGTTCAGTTCTCCTGCTCTCAGGCTCTACAGCTGGCTCACCTGCGCTCCCTACAACAGGGTCAGCTCTAGTGTATTGCCCAGATGGGGTGCAAGGCTTTCTCTCCTGTGTGCTGCAGCTGGCAAGGGGCAGGGCTGGTTCTCTCACTTTGTGGACCCTGGGACCAGCTCTCTTGCCTGCTGCAGGTAACAGGAGGTGGAGGGGGAGGGTATCTGTCTTTCACCCATGCCACCACATGGCAGATGAGGCAGGTGGGGTCAGTTCTGCTGCTCTCAGGACCTCAGGGCCAGCTCTCCTGTGTCCCCAACAACAGGGTCAGATCTAGTACGTATCCCAGATGGGGTGCAGAGCTCTGCTCTCTTGTGTGCTGCAGCAGGTGAGGATCAGGGCTCGCTCTCCCACTCTCATATGAACTATTGGAGCATGTGCAGGGGACAAACCTACAGATCCAAAACAACAGGGGTCTCCATGACACAGGACAACAACAGGATATCCAAGTGGAACCCCAGTGACAGCTCATCATCGGTGGTGTAGCAGAAGCCAGAAACCTTGAACCAGACCAATGACTCCAATGTCTCCTGGCAGTGAACACCTGCAAGTAAAGATGAAGGGACTAAAGGACAAACTGTGTGCTCAATAAGCCATCCTACTTTTTGTTTTTTGTTTTGTTTATGTTTGGTTTTTGGTTTTCCACTTAAATTTTGCTTTGTGGGGGGGGGGAGGTTGCAAGGGCAGAAGGTGAGTGTGAAGGGACAGGGAGATAGGTGAGATCAGAGTACACGATGTGAAATCCACAAATAATCAATAAAAGTTAAAAGAATTAAAAAAAGAGAGATAAAACAGATATACATGGGTGAGGGGCACTAGAACAGGAGGAGCAAGTCAGAAGGGAGAAGAAAGTGGAGGATGAGGGGGGAATACGGGGAGTGATGGCTAAAATTAAAGACCGTTGAGGGGTCACTTGGAAACCTAATACAGTTGAAGTTTCCTAAAATATATACATATGTGTAGGAAATCTAAATGAAACCATCAAATAATGGGGTAGACAGACCCAAACTAGCCATCTTTTGTCACCAAATGAAGTTTCCAGTACCAGGATTAGGTTACATCTAATTAGGTTGTTGGGCAATGAAATCCCACGTGAACCCCCAAACAACTCAGGCTGTTGCCAAATGTATATGTTGCTCTCCACAAACTGCCAACAGGGTCCTACTGCTGAAGACAATACCTACACAACTCATTGAACGTGGAGAAGGCAAGCTTGTGTCTGCAGAGAACCTTCATCCCTATGTGCTAGCATCATTGATACAGGACAACTCTGTATGCTACCTAAGGAGAAACGTAAACACCAACCCAGGCACAAACCCTTTGACCTGTAAGAATGTCCTGCCTGCAAGATACGCTATTGCGGGTGGAACAAGGCTTGTGGGAGTAACCAATAAATATCTGATTTCACTTCAAGTCCAATCCATGAGGTGGAACCCATACCCAGTAATACTTGGATGATCAAGAACCTGAGACTAGATAGCCTGATCACACTTATTTCCCCAACACCTCACATCTGCCCTCTGCCCTTGCAACCCCCCAACAAAACAAAATTTACAAGAAATGCCAAAAACCAAACACAACAAACAAATAAAACAAACAAACAAAAGAGAGATAGAGAAGAATATCATCATGGAAGCTGTAGTGTGACCCGTTGAGCACACAATTTGGCCTTTAGTCCATTCATTTTTACTAAGTGTTCACTGCCACGAGTCATTGGAGTCATTGGTCTGGCTCAAGGCCTCTGGTTTCTGCAACACCACTAGGTAGGATAAAATCAAATACTACTGTTCTAAAAAGTGAACAAAAAGCTAGCAATAAAATGACTCCTAATGACATTCTGCTATAATCATAGATCAATACTTTGTTCAGCCATCATCAGAGAAGGTTCTTCCTACAACAGATGGTAAAAAATACAGAGACCCACAGCAAGACAATAAGCAGAGAGTTGAGAGACCTTGCAACACTCAGCTCTAAACAGAATATTTCTATCAAATCCCTCCCCTCAGGACTCAGGGAACCATGCAGAGTAGGAGGTGGAAAGAGTATAAGGGCCAGAGAGGATAGAGGACAACAAGAAAACAATGCCCTCTAAATCAACAGGATTGGTGATTTATGCACATATGAACTCATAGAGACTGAGGCAACATGCATAAGGCCTACACAGGTCTGTACTAGATGGGGTCCTAGAGCTTTTCTCCAAGGGAGTGTACTGGGGGAACAAACTATTGTTAAAGGTAGGCTGAGGCTGCATGCTCAGCAGTAGAGGACCATCAGAAAATGACTTCAATGGCCTCTTTGGAGGATCCTTATATCATAGTTTCATGTCATGACTTTTTTAAAAATTTTATCATGCTTTTTAATTTTAATTTTATTTTATATATTTGTTTACTTATTTACTTACCCTACAGGGCCTTTGCATATATACTATGGCTTGCAGTTTAATATTTGTGGAATTCTCAAGTATGAGAATGCATGGGTCTTTGTGTCTGTTTCTCATGCCTTTCTTGTGATCTTTTCCTTCTGTTTTGTATTATTCAGATGTGTTAGTTTTTGTTTTATTTTATTTTATTATTATCCCTTAAAAGCCTTTTCTATTCTAATGAGAGACAGAAAAATGTAGATCTGGATGGCAGGGAAGGTGGGGAGGAACTGGGAGAATTGGAGGGAAGGGAAATGGTAATCAGGATATATCATATGAGAACAATAAATCTCTCTTCAGTAAAAGTAGGGAGAGTTTATGTTATTCAAAAAATTCCAGCCTCAAATATTTACTGTAGAAGTAGAAAACAGAAAGATGGTCCTTCTTTAACACCTTTTGTGTGGTCCATTATCACTATAAATAAACTCTACTGAAGACATAAAGGCAATATCTGATTAAAGTGGCATGCATAGTGCATTGATATCATGTCATTCTTTGAAAGTTGTTTTTTATTGTTATTTTTCAAGTAAAGTACAGACCCAGTGAAATGGCTTTATATGTTTTAGACATCTGCACAACAGCACAGCTTGGGAAAAGTCCTGTTGCTGGCAATAATTGGGTCAACAGATCAAGAGAGATCTGCAGAGCTGCATTTTCCTTATTCTCTATTATTTCAATTGGAAGCTGTTCTTTCTTTCTCTCTTTTTCTTTCTCCCTCTTTCTTTCCTTTTCTTTCTTTCTTTCTTTCTTTCAATTTTCCCTTTCACTTCTGTTTCTCCCTATAGTATACTTTTGTCATGTTTTCTACTCCCAGATCCTCCCCACCTCCCTAACCATCCAACTTCATGTTCTCCTCCTCTTTTCTTTCTCTGTCTTTCAAACGAAAAACAAACAAACAAACAAAAGCCATGGAGTTTGTCTTGTGTTAGCCAAACACTGCTGTGTGATGGGACCTGTGCAATAGTGGCACAATTGTTATGGGAATAACCAACCAGTTTTTTATTTAATTTAAGGTCCACACCATGACATGGAACCCATATCTGAAACTGCTAAAGCAACCAAGAATCTGAGATTAAATAAGTTATAGGCCTAAGGGAAAATCTACTATTATTATTCTAAGGAACACAGCAATAAAATGATTCCTAATGACCAATTTCTATACCCATCGTTCAGTCATCACTCAACACTCAGAGAAGCTTTTTCTTGCAATAAATAGTAATTAACAGAGAGACCCACAACTGGAGAATGTTAAGGGAGTAGATGACTTTGAATCACTCAGTCCTAAATGGGATGTCTTCCTCACACCCCTCCCTTCAAGGCTCAGGGATCGGTGCGGAAGAGGAGGAAGAAAGATTCTAAGAGCCAGAGGTGATGGATGACACCAAGAAATTTGTGTTTTCCAGACACAACAGAACTGATGCACACGTGAACTTATGGAGACTATGGCAATGTGTGTAGGATCTCCATTAGTTCAAACCTAATAGAGTTGCAGAACTGACAGGGAAAAATTGAGACATGGTTCTTTCTACCTGTAACCAACAAGATATTTGCAACTGACACCTGCTGGCAAAGGGAAAACGAAGTCTCTCCAGTACGTCAGTGGGTGTGTAAGCCACATGTCTCTTTTACTTTTAACATTTGAAGAGAAAGAAAGCTTCAAACCCCTGGACATGTCTGGATAAATGTAGTGACTCTATCAAATGATTCCTTTGCTTAATGAGAAAACTTGCCACATACAATCTACTGAACTTCTGGTTAGAGGGCACTTTTCATATCATTCTCTTCATTTGGGCAATGTCACCTGTGAAAGTGTAAATAGGCCACAAATCAGGATGGTTTAAAAAGGAGACTTCAAGAAGAGGAAGACTTCACAATGAAGGGAAGAAGCCAGTCTAAAATGGAGCAGACTGGCATCCAAGAATAATAATTTCCTGTTGTTCTCTATGCTATGGATAGTTTGACAACGAGGGCGGGAAACCTTAGTAATTTAACGTGAAGTTGTACATAATCATGTATTCTGAGAAAATAAATAAAAAATAAAATTTAAGCATATTATAAGGATTCTAATTTAGCTTACGCAGAGTATAGAAAAACACCTTCTCAATCAAGGGTTAAGAATTTCTGACTTGTATAATATTAACTCCCTTTACAGTAGCCAAAAACTTGAATAGTAAAGTATAGCCTTGCTCACTTACTTACTACCTAACCAACTACTCAATAAAACCCATTTACTTCTTAATATAATGTATGTTAACTTACATCTTGCTGAGTCAAGACTTTGCACATCATCCTTGACAACTTTTATCTCAGAAATGCATCTCAAGTGTGCAGCTATATCCTTAGATCGAGATGTCTACTAATAGGCTATCACTCCTTCTGCAGGTGGCCAACTAGGATTTTTGTTAATCAAACCCTCAATAACATATAAAACTTTAACTACAGAAGTCATCTTAATGTCCTAAAAGCATCACAGGCTGCTCCATAGTGCTAGAAACCACCAATTTGGCTTTGTGTTTTTTCTATAAGCTGTGTCTTTAAAAAGGTTGAGTAAGCTCATCAGAAGCAAAAAAACAGTAATAAACAGATGCCAAACATTGTTAACAAAGTTATAATTTACCATAATGAAGCAAACAAAATATAAATTTGTAAAAGAAAATACAATTCCTCTTTAGGGAATTGTATATTTATTTAAGTCTATAATTTTAATTTTGTAACATATACTATAGCATTTAAAAAGAAATAAAAGTTTATGATTCATTTAGAAAATGCACTAGATTTTACAATGTAATTTCAAATGATATCAGGCCATTGGGGTTCATGGTAAGCCCAAGAAAATTGGCCATGCAGGAAAAAAAGAATAAAAGTGGGGCTTAGGTGGAATGAGAACTCGGTGGCTGAAGGTACTTGCTGATCTCGCAGATGACCCGAGTTCAGGAACCAGAACCCACATGGTGGATCACCATAACCTGCAAACTTAGTTCCAGAAGATCTGAGCCTCTTCTTGTCTCTGTTGGATCCTGCATGCACATGGTACACAAACACCCGCACAGTCTCACACGCATACACACATATAAATAAATAAATGAATAAAATCTCCAAAATAGAGAAAGAATGAAAATACAGACAAAAGAAGCAATCTGTGAAGAAAGGACTAAAGAGAGAACAGAAACAAAACCATGGGGAGGAGACAAGGATGGAAAAAGAGAGGAATAAAGTAAAATAGGAAATAAAGAGGAAAAAGAAGGTTTAACTGGTAAAAGTATTTGTTGCCTGATGATGTAAGTCATTTGACAAACTGAATTCGATCCCTAGAAACCACATAAAGGTGGACATAGAAAACCAATCTGTATATATACAAACATATGTATTTCTGCACACACACACCACACACACACACATACACACACACACACACTGGAGGGAATATCTCAGTGGTAAAGTACTGATGCTCAAGAATGAAGACAAGAGATTCATTCCCATGAATAAAAAGAAAGCCAAGGGTCGTGATGCATTCTTCTAATTCCAGCACTGGAGAGACAGACAAAGGTGAAGCCAGAGCTCGCTGGCCAGCCAGGCCAGACTGCATGGTGGAACCCAGACCAATGAGAGACTGTGTCTCAAAAAATAGCAACTGTTCCCAAATAGCAACACTCAAGGCTGTCTTCTAACCTCCACATGTGTAAGTAGTCATAAGCATATGCAGGAGCACACACATGAACCCACACGAATATACACACAAACATGCACATACACAAAGATAGACAGATGATAGACAGACAGACAGATAGATAGATGGATGGATAGGTAGGCAGGTAGGTAGATAGATAGAGATATATACTAGGTAATATTCTAAACACTAACTACCTTGCCAGATTATGTAACAGAGGTCAAATATCTATGAGGATACAAAAAAGACAGCCAAAACATGACAGATCAGGAGTGCAAAAACTATAGAAAAGAAATTAAAGAAGATTTCCAAATCCTGGGGAAACTGGGTGTGGTGGTCTATGTGTTGAAGCTGTGCTGGAATTGAGAAGGCCGAGGAAAAGGCAATACAAAGGAGAACACTGGCACTCTCATGAAAATTGCCTGCACTCTCTTGGCTGCTTTGCATCTCTCCCAGCTGGGAAGAAGGGCGTCATAAGACGGGAAAGGCTGGCATTAAACAAGAATATACTCTGTCTGATTCTACTCAGCCAGCCCAATAGTTCTCTGTTACCAAAGTATTTTCTGCACTGAGTTACCTCTTTAATCTTAAAGCTAAATATTCTGAAATTAATTCCATTTCTTTCAAACTGACCATCTCTGTGGAGTTTGGGTTCACCAAAGTGTTCAGTACAGGTTTGAAAATGAAACTGAAAAGTAATTTTCAGCAGTTACTTTTGATTCTTTTACCTGGATGGTGAATCTGGGGCACCAGCAGAGCAGTTGAGTTCTGCTAGACAATGCAGTAGTTTCTCCTTGAAGGAATTTTCTGGTTTTATCATTTTCATCATTTTAAATTAGACTGCACAAGTCACTAAGGAAGGAGTGGAAAGGCTGCCTCCTGAACTGAGCCCTAAAATACAGCTACATCTGGGTTAATCCTGTATGATTTGAGTAAGAACAACAACTGTGTCCTGGGTACAAAACCAAGAGGAGAAAACCACACAAAAGTCTCCACAAATAACCTGGCCCAGATTTTAATCTAGAAAATTCTAATCTAGAAAACAAGGTGTATTTTTAAATAACTAGTGGGACCATTATACTTTGACACATGGCACCTGGAGAAAGAGAATACACACTCAGAGATAGCACATTAGAGGGAATGCATCTTTTGGGGTTTCTTGTAGCATGGCCTGTCCTGTCAGTTTGCTCACTAAATTTTTTAATTCTCAACTCAGGCAGCCAACGGGAGGTACTTCAGAGCCTGTGTAGAGCAGGGAGCTTTCTGCCTTCTCTGCTGGGGATCACAGGGTTCCCTGGGTCTGTGTGTGTGTGTGTGTGTGTGTGTGTGTGTGTGTGTGTGTGTGTGTAGTTGGGAGCACTCTGCCTCTTCTGCTGGGGTCACAGGATTCTCTGGGTCACTGTGTGAGTGTGTGAGTGTGTGTGTGTGTGTGTGTGTGTGTGTGTGTGTGTAATTGGGAGCACTCTGCCTCCCTCTGCTGTAAATTACACAGATGCAGTCAGGATTGATCATGGAAATTTTGCTCTGAACATATTTATTTCCAATTCTTCCATTGAATCAATAAGATGTGCAATTGTTTCTGATGGACATAGTGATTAGGAAGAGAAACAGAGCTATGCTAACTGTAGTTAAACCTGTAGGCACACAATAGTTTCTATAGCGAACAGTGTAGATCATCTCTTTGCAATTTACAAATCAATGAGTCAAGAGATAACTCTTTCACACATTTTCTGAACAAATTGAGTAGCTCGTACACAGTGAGTAAAACTTCATTTGCAAATTTGATAAGTCAAATCCAAACCATCTTCCTTTGGTGAGAGGTTTCCGGGCTATGTAAGTCCACTGTCAGTGACCCCTTTAGGAGCTGATAGCATAAGACAAACTACCTCTTTCACTATATGTCTTCTTAAGGTGGAGATTGCCTTATGTCCTTGAATCTCACTGTACCCACTGGTCAGTTGCAAGCACAACTTTTTCTTTCCTACTCCTGCTGTTTTGGGTTAATTTCAGTCTATCACACTAAGACAGCAGAAGACATAGTATTTATAGAATTGATAGGTTCTTGCTTTACTAATCTATTGAAAATTCATCATAATGATGTGTGGCAGGTACTTAGGTTAGACAAATGAGGCCATATCTGAAACATGTGGTTGATATTTCCTCATTCCAAATGTTGGGTAAGTTCCAGTTATAAAAAGAAGTGCCAACTTAGTTCAATAACATCCTTCAGTAATGTGAAAAAATTATGGTGTCTTCAGTCTAATTATTTAATATATTTTAATAAAGTGATCAACATAATCAACAACAGAACCTTGCTTAGGTCATCTACTTGATCCTTACAGATGAGTGGCATTTGTGAGGGGGTTGATTATTTTATGTTTGTGACAGAGTCACCTTTAATGGAATAATCAGATGACATTCGTGCTCAAAAATCAGCCTTGGGAGTTTAAGGTAAGACTACCTTGACCAAACACCAGAGTAATAGAGTGCCAGTTGGCTTCTGTGTTTCAAAAGTACTCTGAGAGTTAAAAAAAACAAAAAGACTAGAATAATTTTAAGTTGTTTTCAAAATTAGATAAGAAATGAGTACCCATGTTTAGTAATAATATACTAGGGCCAAGCAGGGTTACTAAAACTTAATGGAACTGGCTTGCCGGGCAGTGGTGGCGCACACCTTTAATCCCAGCACTTGGGAGGCAGAGCCAGGCGGATCTCTGTGAGTTCGAGGCCAGCCTGGGCTACCAAGTGAGTTCCAGGAAAGGCACAAAGCTACACAGAGAAACTCTGTCTCGAAAAAACAAAAAAAAAAAACTTAATGGAATTGGAAAATAGCATCACCCAAAGTTGAAAAGTTAAAATGTATGTAGTTCATTAATCTTCTCCCTGGAAAAATTAACTTTTATTATATGTTTGGCTTAAATATATCAAGTTACAATAATTAAAAGGCAACTTCATTTCATAAAGTTGCACTTTTAAAACTAAGAAAATAATGCATGCTTAGTGTACAAATTTCAGAAAACAGAAAAGCATGTAATGGCAGGGTCCTACATCAAGTTGTTAATTTGTGCTTGTTCTTAAAATATTTTCTAACATGAACTCCAAGAGAGCAGTCAGGACCCTTAGCTCTCCCATATTTAGGGAAGATGACCTTACTAAGCTGCAAGCAGAAGCTGTTTGTGGACAATTTCATTTCCTGGATTTCTCTGTGGGAAAGTTTGAACTCCGAAGCAAGAAGGTACTCTTGGGGAAAAAAAAATGGATGAGTGTTTTTTAGAAGAAAGGAATGATTGCCATGGGCCTCTAAGACTGAGAAAGATGGTCGATGAAGGAAAGGTTCTAGGTCAGAAGAGGTCAGGGCACATAGTATTTTCAGTGTCCTACAAACAGGTGCTGGTTCAGGAACGGAAGACTGTAAGTGGGAGACGCTGTGCCTCAAAAATATTGGGAAGTCGGAGCTGTGGAAGTCGCTTAACCAGTAAAGTGCTTTACCACCCAAATATGAGGACCAGAGTTTAATTCATAGAGTCAAGTAAAAAGTTGAGTGTCCAGCCAGACAAAATGAGCCCATTGGTTCAATAGTGACATATTATGGGAGTAATCAATCACTTTCTGGTGGTATTTGGTGTTCCTTCAACAGCAAGAGAATCACATCTGGTACACTAAACCTGTTCAAAATCCTGTGACTAGAGAGGTCATTGACTCTAATAGCGAAACTACCACTGTTGTTTTGATAAATGGAAATGATGTGGCTATCAATTTGGCTTCTAAATAATTGTGCTTATGCCCATAGAATAGTGCTGCTGCCATCTTTGGTCAGAAACACTTTTTGCAGGGGTGACTGCAGAGACTCATAACTGAGAAAATTACAGAAATTGAGTGATTTTTAGATGCCCAGCATAAATGAGATGTCTACATTACCATCTCTCAGGCTCAGGGAATACCATCCAAGAAGGAGAGGAAATAATGTACAAGCCATAGAAAGGTGCAGAAGAAATATAGAATACTGACTCTGTGGGCATGGCATTAACTGTTTCACTCTTGAATGCATAATAGCTGTGATTGCTTGTACTAGATCTCCACAGAATTGAGCCTGACCACATCCTGTTCTGGAAAGGCCTGGGTCTCATGAAGCACCACACTTCTGAGAATTCATATGCAGTTAATGGGTAATGAGAAAGGGAGAGACAGATTTTTATCAGTGGTGCACCAACTGGTAAAATGCCTATGCTCCTGTAAACAAGCCTTTGGAAACTCACTGAGTAACACATACCCAGAAATAAGTCATGAAAGTAGAAGGGACGTAGTTGGGAAAAGAAAAGGGATTAGCTGTAATAGGTGAGAATATGAGAGGACAGCAAAGTAAATACATGGTGTACATTATGAAAATGCAATAATGAGATACATTATCAAAACTGACGTATACTAATATATTTTAAAAATAAGCTGGGCGGTGGTGGCGTACACCTTTAATCCCAGCACTCGGGAAGCAGAGCCAGGCGGATCTCTGTGAGTTCGAGGCCAGCCTGGGCTACCAAGTGAGTTCCAGGAAAGGCACAAAGCTACACAGAGAAACCCTGTCTCGAAAAACCAAATAAATAAATAAATAAATAAATAAATAAATAAATAAATAAATAAATAAATAAAACAGGCATGGTGTGCGTGCTTGTAATTCCATCACTGGGAAGGCAGAGAAAGGAGCATCCCTAGAGCTGACTAGTTAACCAATAAAGGCAAATTGGTGAGTACCAGGTTCAAAAAGCCCATCTTATCTCCAAAATAAGGTGCAAAGTAATGTAGGAAGACACCTGAGATTGACTTTTGCCTTCTGCATGCATGCAGATACGTGTACACACATGAGCATGCACATATACCCTGATATCAACCTCTGTCCCCCACACATACACAGGATTATTCTTTTGGACCACTAACCAGCTACCAAATCATGACACGGAGAAACTTATTATTAGTTACGAATGCTCAGCCTTAGCTTAGGCTCATTTCTTGCTAGTTCTTTTAACTTGTTTCTCTTCATCTGTGTTTTGCCTTGTAGCTTTTTTCCTTTCTCCCTTCTGTATATCTTATTTTCACTGCTTCTCATGTCGGGCTGGTGGTTGCCTGGCTTCGGACCTTAGGTGTGTTCCTCTCTTCTTCTCTCAAACCTAGATTTCTCCTCCTATTTATTCTCTCTGCCCACCAACCCTGCCTTTCCCTCTCCTGCCTAGCTATTGGCCACCTAGCTTTTTATTAGACCAATCAGGTGCCTTAGTCAGTCAAAGTGAAACAAATGCATCACATCTTTACATAATTAAACAAATACATCATAAACAAATGTAACACACATTTACACGCCTTTACACATTAAATATTCCACAGCATAAACAAATGTAACACATCTTTACATAGTTAATTTCCACAACACGCATGTGCACACACATAATTATATTCATAAGCACACATATACATAGAAAAGCCTTCAGAAGTATTGCAAAAGCGTGGGAAAGTGAGTTCTGGGACTTCAACAGACCATGGAGAAATATGCAGTGAGCATCTATCTAAAGGAACAAAAGGGTTTCCTGAACTTATTCCTACATTCGTATACCAGGTTCCTCAAAAGTTTTCACACTGTTTCATAATAATAACTTCATAGAGTTTATCAGAAAAAAATGATGCATGGATTTCCATTTAATTAAGCTAAGGAATAAAATTTGATAATCTTTTTTTTCAATTTTACCTGTATAAAACCCATATTCTATAATATGCAGAAAACACTAATTCCCAAACTTCATGAATCTTCTCTTCTAGAATTAAAATTAAGGCTAGGAGCTGAAAGTGTTAGAGATGAGTTCTAGAGCTAGGGAATAGCACAGTTGTAAAGCACTTACCTTGTAAGGAAGACCTTATTTCAATTCCTATCACCCACATAAAAACAGGCACAGTGGCATATGCTTGTAGTCCCAGAGTTGGGGAGGCAGACACTGGCAATTCTGGGGCCCTGATTGATTGGGCAATTTAGCCTACTTGGCCTTCTGTCTCAAAGAAGATGAACACCATTTCTGAGGAACACCTGAGGTTGTCCTCTGGCCTCCACATATGCACACAAATACATGCCCACCCTCACACATCCCTACACAGGCACACTCACTAACTTGCAAGCACATGCAAAAGTAATATAAAATGAGAACATTAGATGAGTTTTAATGTCTTAGTTAGGGTTTACTATTGCTGTGAAGAGACACCATGACCACTGCAGCTCATGAAATAGTAATTTAATTGATGGTGGCTCACTTACAGTTTCAGAGGTTCAGTCCATTATAATCATGAAGGAAGCATGGTAGCATACAGGTGCTGAGAGTATGACATCTTGCAGGCATCAGGAAGTTGACGGACAGTCACACTGTATGGTATCTTGAGTATAGAAAGCCTTAAAGCCCGTCCCCACAGTGACACACTTCCTTAAACAAGGACATACCCACTCCAACAAAGCCATACCTCCAAATAGCGCTACTTCTTTTGGGGGCCATTTTCTTTCAAACCACCACAAAGGTGAGTGCAAATTAAAAGGATAATATTCTCTAGTCATTGTGTAATTGGGGGAAAACACGACCGGACTTTCAGGAGATCATTGTTATAGTTCAAGATTAAATCTTTATTTAAATAAGATTTCTTTCCTTTTCACACATTCATTATCCTCCAAGAATAAGTTGTAATGTTTGGGCTTCAATGTATGTTTTCAGAACTCAGCCTTTCCTCATATTTATATGCATATAAAGGAACCACTTAAATAAAATTTCACTAAACAATTTTGTATAAAATTATAACTTGAATAATTTACAATACAGTTTTACTTCAATGTGCATAAAGAAAATAATATATAACATATACTTTCTTCTTTCTGGAAGAAATAATAGCTCTAAACTGGAAAATGAAAGAAAATAAAAACAGCTTTCTCAACTGCTATTCCGTTCTTGGAACAAATGTTATAAAAAAAAATCTAATACTTGATTCAAGCACATCATTCAGATATATGCACATAAATGTTTGTATATGTGAACACGGCCATTCATGCACATAAAACATGGGATAGAGGTACACTTTATGAAGCTCAGAAGATTCAAGCTGTGTACACCAGAGAGGTCTTCAATGTGCATTACTCTATTGTTTCACGTCACTGTTTCAAAGCTGGATCTATTCACTTGGACTCATTCCAGAAACTGAATGTCAAACAGTTCCTCGGTTTTCCATTGGAAAATTTAGTTTCATCTATTCACTTTTAACTTGAATTAAACTTTTTTTATCCTCTTTAAAGAGTTACTTAAAACATGTAAACCCACATACAAATAACACTCTACAGACTAAGCAGGTTATATTAAGGAATATATTTAAATATACATAAATGCATGCAATAACAACGATAAAAAAGGGCCATGAATTTGAAAGAGAGTAGAAAGGGGTATGTTGGAGGGCTTGGAGAGAGAAAAAAGAAAGAAGTGTTGTAATTACATTATTATCTCAAAAACGAAAACTAAATAAGTAAAACATGTAAGCAATGTTAAAATGAAATTTGAATTGTGAATAAAATCACAACTCCCTCTAGTGTTTAGAGTTGGCTCTGCTGGAAAAAGTTTCCCCTTTGGCTCTGCTGGTGCAGAGTGTGTGGGGCCTCTCTCTCACATTGACTGACAGGACGCTTTTTATGACTTTATACCAAGATTACCAAAGGCCAAGCTTAGTTCTGAGAAGTGACTGTTCTCTTGGTGCATCTTGAGGCAAAGGGAAATGCTGGTATCAGTCCATGGAGGAGTATCAGTGCTGGACAACTGGCAGGGCTTCCCTTTCTTTCTGAGATTTTGGTTCCCAAACCACAAACATTATTCAGTGAACCACGGGTGACTGAAGGTTTCAATTATAGAATGAGCTGAGACATTTAAAATACCACCACCAGTGACTCCTGAATTACATGAGCAACCGCCCCCCTCCCGTTTTCTGCTTTGGTGAGTAGATTTTCAAAGCAGTAATGAAAGAGGATGTGAAGTGAGAGGATAAAGGACAGACTAGGAAGAGGAAGGAACAACTAGAAGGAGGAGGGAAGGAGTGAGGAGGGAGGAGAACTCCAATTTAGAAAGGTCCGCTCAAAGCCACAGTGGTGGTACGATTTCTAGATGCTCACCATGAGAGGTGACAAGCCAGCAAAATTAACAAAAGTCATCCACAGGTAAGCCTGTACAGACATGTTTTCCTTGAGCCAGATGCCACCGTAGGTTTTCATGCAGTTAAAAGAAAATCGGTGCTGAGTGTGCAGACATGGGAGGTGAATGCTGCCCTCCACTAGTCTCTGTCAGTGTGCTTTTCTGGCTGTCATTTTCTTTAGTTCATGAACAGAGGTATTTGGGGGTCTTTTCCTGTAGCTGTTTCTTTGCTTTTCTGAAATTAGATGTTAATTTTCACATTCCTGGGTCCATGGCACCATTAGGGCAAATTATGCTGGATATGGACGCAGCACATTAGTTCAATTAGTTCCTTGAATATGCACTCATGCTTTCTTTCTGAACACCATATGTTGAGAGCTGGTTATTTATATATAAGTGGAAATATTTTATGCCTGATATTTATCTATAAGTCCTTAGAAACTCATTAATCAACAATTCTAAAAAGTCTCCATTGTATAGAAGCATAGATTTGTGCTATTATTTATTTAGCAAGAGTGTTCTAGTGAGCACTCAGCAGAACATGAAAGCAAATAAAAACTATTCATCTCACAGACAGAAGGTCAAGACCAATCATTGGAATATATGTGGTGCGAATAAGAATTGCTTTAAATATTTAAAGCTAGCAAACCCCTTCTATTCAGTAAGAAGGAATCACATGCTAGGAAAGCTATCAGTATAAGCAAGAATTAATATTACCAATGACTATCTAACCATCCTTAGTAAACCTGGGCTTTGCTCTGAGGATTCCTGACAGGTCTGTCTACCTAAACCTTTCCTTACTTGAAATACATAATTAAAATTGGTGTGGTCCTGAAGCTATTTGTGTTCTTCTCCACTCCTAAACCTCTCCAGACAATGCAAGGTCACATTATTAAGTACCCATTATAGAAAAAAATGAACGAAAGGGATATAGAGTGAAGCTGAAGAAATGTTTAAATACGAAAGTTTCCAATTCCATTTCCAGTGTAAGAACTGGAAGGAGTAGAGAGATGGGGAACTGTGGTCAGAATGCACTGTATGAGAGAAAAACAGAAAAGAAAAAGAATGAGGTGCATTGTGAGGGGAAGGAGATGAGAGAGTCAAAGCCTGGATGACCGGCTGGGGATAGAGGAGCAGTGATATTAGCTACAGGTGAGAACGCTAATACTAATTTTGGGGGAGGGGGTTGTTCCTCTGTAATTCAGACCAATATACACAAAATAAGGCTTGAAGTAATATTACCTTTGTGTGTGATAGACCAAGACAAACATGTAAGGTTTCCTGCAAGCAAGGGGGGCACTTATGTTATCGTCGTGTCCTCAACAAGTGAAAGCATGGACACACAGTCTGCAGTGTCTAATTCAACAAAGACCATCTCTGTCCTCAGAAAGACCAGCCCACAGTGGCCTCCAGCAAACAGAAAGAATTAAAACAAAGAAATATATGATGATTGCCAGAGCTTAAAAAAGTCATCAGTTTCAAACACCAAATCATCTGAAGATTAACTGTAGGAAAATCATTTCACAGTGCGCTGGAGGAAAGCTTAGTGGAAGAGAACTTGTGAGACCTGGGTACTATTTCAAGTAATCAGCCAATTAATCAATCAAATCTCTCCTTACAAAAATGCCAGGAGAAACATGCCACTGCCTTGGCATCAAGAGCTATTGACTCCACTTCAGCACATTTGCTATGTGACCATCACTTGCCTATGCAACTCAGGGTTGAGAGGTAGAGAAAAAATACATGAACTCCAGGGATTCAGCAGGAATTATTCTTGGAAATGGGGAAGGCATGACCCTGCTGATGTGATTATTGCACTGAGTCCTTATGCAGAATGTTTGCAATCCATTCCCCACCTCTTCTTGTGTAATCTACTCCTCAGTTGTCAGAGCCAAAATCTGTGTTACTACAGAGTTGTCTCATAGTAAGTGGAGGGAGCTCCGGAGCAAAACTCAGAGTAGATCTTGCTTCTAGAGACAGCTTCAAGTCAATGTGTAAAAAATAGCTTTATTTGAACATTACATTATAAATGTATGGAAAAACCACCTGGTATCCTACAAACAATGCAACTGTATGTGTCCATAAAATAAAAGCAACAAAAACAAATGTTATATGCCTTCATCCAGGCACAACCAGCTCCCAGCTTTGGCCGCTTTGTGTCAAATTGAATGTAACACAAAAAGGTCTACATACCAAGGAAGAGGGGAACATGGCAGGTAGGATACAAAAACCAACACTGCTCTTCTCACCCTCAAACGTGCTAAGCTTTGGTGTCTAAAGAAATGTCAGGCCGGGCGTTGGTGGCACACGCCTTTAATCCCAGCACTCGGGAGGCAGAGCCAGGCGGATCTCTGTGAGTTCGAGGCCAGCCTGGGCTACCAAGTGAGCTCCAGGAAAGGTGCAAAGCTACACAGAGAAACCCTGTCTCGAAAAACCAAAAAAAAAAAAAAAAAAAAAAAAAAGAAAAAAGAAATGTCAGAATGGGAGTTTAAAAGAGCAAACTGTTTAGAGTAAATTGAGTTACACTAGTAAAAGAAATGTGCGTTGGAAGTCACATCAACAGAAACAAGAGAACAACTGTTGAGGAGACGTGCTAGGCTTTGTAGTGGGCAGGAAGAAGCAGGGGGTGGGGTGCTCACAGGGCAGAACACTGAAAACAGAGTAAGAATGGAGGTTTGAAAAGTGGTAAAGAGGTGCCGGGCCAGCTCTCCTGTTCTCATGATCTCGGGGCCAGCTCTCCTGTTC
>CABHPH010157176.1:0-54102 GCA_902168325.1 Peromyscus nudipes
TAGTGTTCTGCTGGCATGTATGCCTGCAGGCCAGAAGAGGGCACCAGATCTCATTACAGATGGTTGTGAGCCACCATGTGGTTGCTTGGGAATTGAGTTTAGGACCGCTGGAAGAGCTGTCAGTGCTCTTAACCTCTGAGCCATCTCTCCAGCGCCATATATTCTATTTTTAAATAATTTTGTTTATTAATTCCATAATGTATAGAATGTCTGTTGGTCATGTCCACCCCCACCCCCACTCCGTCTGTGGTCCCTCCTCTTCCCAATATGTTGCCTCCTCCTTTCATGTCTCTTTTTGGGTGTTTTTGTTTGTTTGTTTGGTTGGTTGTAAGTCATGAATGTCATCAGAGCTGCTCACATGTGCACGGTGTGAGCATTTTAAAGCTGCAAGTGAAGAGCCATGGTTCTTTCAAACAGCATGCTGTTGCTTTTTAATGTGGCAATTTCATATTCCATCATTCATGGCATCAGTTTTAATGCACACATGTAGAATAATTATGGGTTAAATCTCCTACCTTGTCATTTCTCAGTCTTGTTATGTTCTTATTCCTTTATTCTTCCTCTTACGTTCTTATTAATCAAGTATTTCAAAACAGTCTTATTTTATCCCCTAAGGAACTTTAAAATGACATATTGTTTTGTGTGTTTTGTATTACATATTATATTAGTCACATTGCAAAATAAATGCAAAGCTGACTTGAACAACATAGCAATGTTAGTGGTTGCTAATGAGTGGGTGGCAGACTGCCTGTTCACGTCTGTAAGGGTTTATTGAGACACACATCCATCACTGCTGCTCTGTATCGTGTTAGTATTTGCTTTCACAGTTAAATAACAGTGACAGATCTGCCAGCACAGCCTATATCTCTTTCTGTTTTGCTGCCTTTTCTTGGAAACTACTTACATATTTTTATAGCTATAGAATTGCTGATTCAGGACATTATATACAAATGGAATTATCAAATGGGTCTTTTTGTGACATTTTACCCACCAGTGTGCTCATAGTTGTAGTATTGTTAAATACCAGTTTCTTTTTATCTTTAAGTAATATTTCATTTTAGGAACACACCACATCTAATTAATCATCAAGTGAGCAACTGGGTGATTCCCACTATTTAAAGAATACAGTGCTACCAAGAACATTTGTAAAGAAATGTTTGTGTTAATACAAACTTTTATTTCTCTTATGTATAGTCTAGATTGCCAGGTCATCTGCTAACTGTATTTCACACTTCAAATAGCTCCCAGATTCTTCTCCAGAGGGGATACATTGTCTGCATTTCCAGTACTCAATCTCTGTCTTGTTTTAGTTACAGATGCCCCAGTCCGCTTGATGTAGTGGGTCATCAGCCATGAACGTAGAACTCTTTCAAACCTTTACCAGTCTATTTCATGCTGTTAAGATGATTTTCTTTTCATGTGTATTGTATTCCTCACCTCATGGAACATTACTATGGCTGATACTGCTTTGAAATAGGCAATGTCCTTTCTCTTTCTCCTCCTTCCCTTACCCAATCTTGATCTATCATCATCTTCAGAAATATAAGTCACAATCATTTAAGGATAAATTTCTACCCTAGTTATAAAAATCACAGTTATTCATTTTATAACAATTTAAAAAATTTGTGTAACCCCTCCCCCAGAATATGCCCCAATACTTTTAACAGGAGATGTTTACAAAAGTTAGGATGCTCATCTGGAAGGTGGAACAATGGAGAATATTCAAAGAAGTGTGTGACAGTGCAGGTGACAGGGGTCATAGGTCTCCACCAGATATGAAAATAGCAGCATGCAGAGTGCAGAACACCACCAGTGCCACAGAAATAAACATGCAAATGGGACCTTGGGGCCAGAAGGGGAACTTGAAAGGCTTGGGGATGTCGGAATGCTAAATTATTGAATGATAAACTCTAAGTAGAGCAGAGATCTAGTATCTAAAAAACAGTTGAATCAAGAGCAAAATGTGGGTGAATTCTCCTACACCTGCTCTGGGGAATAACTGTGACTAAATATCCAAGAGAACCACTGCACACACATGGCACACACAGTCCATACAGACACACACAAGTACACACAAGTTGTTGTTTTATTTAAAAATAAAGATGAAGTTTAAAAAGAATACCATTCGGCTAACAGAACTACTTACGAGATCAACCAGAATATGGAGAAAGGGGGAGGGGGAGAGGTGGGGTCAACCAGAATATGGAGAAAGGGGAAGGGGGATTATCTTCTGGATAAGATAAATGTCTGATAAGGTGCAGAGCAGGAGCGGGGAAACAGGTAGAGAAGGGTCTGGAGGATCTGCTTTGGTAATGTTTCTGGTTCTATTTCTGAATATAAAAATCTCACCATATTCATCTCATTAGCAGTAGCGATAAAACTAAAAATATTGAAGTCATTCTTCAATTTTGACATCAAGTCTGTGGATTTTTTTTTTCAGCCACAGCAAAGTTCCTCTCACTTTCTGGAAATACATGTTGTAGTTGAGAAACAAATGGTAAGTGTATTCCAATTGTATTTGTCCTGCTCATTTTTTTTTATTAGCAGGAAAGCATAAGAAAAACAATTCTCTGTCTCACAGAATCAATTTTTGACTTTGCGTAATAACTTTGCAGTAGTGGATTTTAATAAACTCTCAATTAGTTGCACTCTTTTCCTCTATTACTCCTTTTGTTAAAACCCAGAAGTTTTTGATTCCAGTAGTTTCTCATTTTTTCGTTTACCTACTTATTGAGGCTAGCTAGAGCCTCACACATACTGGCAGGAGAGTGTGCACATGTAGACACCTTCTGCCAGCACACTGTGGCCCATGAGACAGGATACTTGAACTCCCAACAGGGAGCCACAGCATGCTGCTTTCTAGTCTCACACACACCCCTCCCCCAATCTCACTGGCCTTCATAATCCACTAATGTGTTTCTTTCCAAAATGTTGTATGAATGGAATTGCTCAGTATGTACCATTTTGGGAGCTTTTCACATGCAAATTCTGGGAATTTCCCCAGTCTTAAGTGACTTCCTTGGGCTGGAGAGATGACTATGGTTAAGAGCGCTCTCTGCCCTTACAGAGGACCTGAGTTCAGCTCCCAGCGCCCACAAGGTGACTCACAACAGCTTCTTAAGTCAAGCCCATGTGATCTGGTGTCCTCTTCTGGCCTCTGTGGGCACTGCAATACACACATCACAAGCAAAACCCTGAGATATTCACATCTAAATCATTTAAAGCAAATATTTTCTGTCAGGAACTATTATCCTTAATTTATTAATGGTGGGATTCTATCTTGTAACTTTTTTCAGATCTTTTTATATTTTCCATTTTCACACTATGTGGTATGAATAATAAAGTAATGTTGACTAAAATGTGTTAGTGATTGAAAACAGTTTGTTACTTTGCTATATTAAACTTATAACAGAAGAGTTGAAGTCATCAATGTCAAGCAAATATATGTGTGTGTATATGTCCGGCAATTTTATTTTACAGTATGAGCGTATTGGGGCTGACACAGCTATTGCCACTGAAAAGATTTTCCAGTTGATTGGACTGGTAAATGCTGTGAGTATTTTCTTCTTTGTCTTTTTAAAAAAGTTTTTTTTTTTTTTTTTGGTTTTTCAAGACAGGGTTTCTCTGTGTAGCTTTGCGCCTTTCCTGGAACTCACTTGGTAGCCCAGGCTGGCCTCGAACTCGCAGAGATCCACCTGCCTCTGCCTCCCGAGTGCTGGGATTAAAGGCGTGCGCCACCACCGCCCGGCTTTTAAAAAAGTTTTTTACACTTATGTCTTAGTCACTTTTCTATCATTGTGATAAAACACCGTGTCCAGGGAAATTTATGGAAGGAAGGGCTTATTGAGGCGTATAGTTCCAGAGGGCTAGAGTCCTTTAACGGTGGAGACATCATGGCCGAGGCAGCAGATAGACCAGCTAGAGCTGGGAGCTGAGAGCACGTGCCTGGGATCAAAAGCATGAAGCAGAGAGTGCACCTGGAGTGGCATTCAGCTTTGAAACCTCAAAGCCCCACCTCCAATGACATACTTCCTCCAGCAAGGCCACACCTCCTAAACCTCCCCAAACAGCGCCACCAACTCGTGACCAGTATCCAAATGCCAGTCCTTATGAGGGAAATTATCACTCAGACCACCGCACTTGCTGCTGTTCCTAATTAGGAACCCCCACACCTTCTTTTGTGGAGCCCCATAAAGATGCCTGCTGAGTGATGGAAGGACCATTAAGTTGCATTTGAAGTTTCCATTCTCCTACCTGTAAAGTAGGTCATTGTAAGGATAACATATGAGACTTTCCAGGGGCGGGGAGGGGGCAGTGATTAAGTGCAAGCATTTGACTTTTATGACCAGGGCACTTACTGCTGACTAACACTTTTAAATACTGAGTCCAGACCCACAGTGCAGTTGTTAAATGCATGACCTGAGCTCATTTTCAGAGCTCTTTTGCCCAGTCCCTTTAGATCATGTCATTTGAACAGGTTTTCTGTCTGTGTTCTATTTTAGATTTTTGCCCCCTTTAATCTTACAGTAATTCTGTCTTCCCTGGAATTTTGGGCAGATGAAAACAAAATCTCGACCACTGGCGATGCTAACGAGTTGCTCTACAGGTTCCTGAAGTGGAAACAGTCTTACCTTGTTCTGCGTCCACATGACATGGCATTTTTACTTGTGTATGTACGTTCTCAAGCTACGACAGGTTAGACCAAGAGAAACTGGTCAATCTGACCCCTTTTCCAACAATGCACATGCATTTTAGAGAACAAGCAAGTTCTCTGTGATTTCTGCCCCTGTGTATACAACAGTATGCAGCTGTTACTGGAACAGTTGACTTACAGTGAGATTATTAAAGTCCCTCACTTGGTTGGTCTGTAGTTGGTGCTCAGTTCTTCAGTCTGCTTCCGGGTGCCTTCGTACCACAGTGCACACATCACTCTACCAAGTGCCCCTGGCTGTGAATCACAGGTTCACCACATCTGTTTGGAAGGCCTGTCTGAATTCTATGAATGTAGGCACTTTGTTTTGCTCTTTGAAATAATAATAATGGTGGCAACAACGAGGAGAAACTGGGGAACTGGCCATGTGGGTCACGTGCTTGTTGTGCATTTATGAGAATCCAAGTCCAGAGTCCCAGCACCTGTGTCAAAGCCAAGTGGCCAGTGCTTCTGCAACCCCAGGGCACACAGAAATGAGCACATACACACACTATGCAAAGAAAGAAAGAAGAAGAAAAGAGAAAAACCAGAAAGGAGGATACTTCTGAATAGTCTAGAGCAGTGGTTCTCAACCTTCTGATTGCTGCGACCCTTTAATACAGTTCCTCATGTTGTGGTGACCCCCCCAACCATAAAATGATTTTCAATTCTACTTCATAACTGTAATTTTGCTGCTGTTAGGAATCTTAATGTAAATAAATCTTTTGGGAGATAGAGGTTTGTTAAGGGGTTGCAAAACACAGGTTGAGAACCACTGTTCTAATATACCATGAATGTAGTGTAGCTACACTGGGTTGAAATTTTTAGCATGCAAGCCCTCGTATTTAATAGATTCTTTGCTTTCTGTCACCGGTAATTTCAGAACGCGCGTGAACTGCAGTACTTTTAGTGATGCTGCCGCATGCTTGCCTTCGTAAGGCTCTGGCAGGCGAACCCCACCAAGGCTGAGGAGACGTCACAGCTCTGCCCTGGCTCCACCCCTCTGCCAGCTTCACTGTCTTCATTTTGTCATTTGAAGGGATTTTATTTATTTTTATATTTATTCCAGAGGATATATCCATTTTATTCTAAAAGAGTCACTGCGTTGAATTAATCTTCATCATGTTTCAGAAACCCATGTGAAAGTACACTTTCTAATTTTTTAGTTGATTTTTATCATTTTTGGAAAATGTAGGAAGAGTGGGCACATCCTAACCCATGTCACACGAATGTTAGTGGAAAATTTAAGACTCTGAATCAGTGAGCAACACTAAGATCTGTCCTATGAAAATAGAGCATTAACTATGTTTACTTTTGCAAAACGATATGATTATAATCTGTTTTCAATTTAGTTACAGAGAAACTTCAGACTATGTTGGTGCCACCTTTCAAGGGAAGATGTGTGAGCAGAACTATGCGGGAGGCGTCGCTCTGGTATGCTGTGCTTTAATCTGCTTGATTAAAATTCAAAACAGGGAGGCTCCTCGCTGGAGAGTGCTTGCTCCTCCTCAGAGGACCTAGGTTCAGTTCCCACCACTCACCCACACCCTTTAGCTCACAACCAGCTGTGACTCCAGCTCCAGGGGAATCCAATGCCCTCTTGTGGCCTCTGTGGGCACTGTACTCACACATGGATATACACACACAAGAATAAAAATAAAGTAAATCTTTAAACAATATATAAGAGACTGCTGTATAAAACAGTATAAAATTAAAGATTCCCTTGATTTATTATCCATTAAAAATTCGCATTATTGTAGGGCTCTTAGGGTGTTGACACTGGTGTAGTTCTTACATCATTTCACTTTGGTGCTTCTCACTGTAGAATTTGCTCCTCTCTTTACCTTTGTGTTTATGTGCTGCTGGAGTTTCAGAGAGGCAGCATTGAATGATCTTACTCTAATAAGCAAAAAGGAGCACAGTGGGGATGGGAAAGAAAAAAATTCATATTTAAAGTTCATAAATCATGTTTGGGTAAATGTAGCTTTTATTTTATGGAGAAAGTGATTTTTCTGGTCCCTAAGGATGGAGTGTGGGACTTAAACATTCATATGTAACACACACACACACACACACACAATGCTAACATGAAGCAAGAACTTTACTGGTTAACAAAGAGGAAGAACGTTTCGGTCTAAAGGCAGACTGACTACCAAGGACAGTCCAGCTGTAGAGGATGGGGAAGGCTGAAATTTCTGGGCAGGGAACAGTGGTCCCCTAGGAAGAGCAGTGACTGGCAGAAGCCTTTCCCAGCACTTTCCATTTCCCCCACATTTCTTTAGGACAACCATCACTGATCTTTACCCAAGAAATGCCAGCAACGTCCAGTATCTACGGGAGTGACTGACACATTGAAATACATAGGTGCAGCTTGGCTCACTAAGGTTCCCCCATCACCACCCTCTCCCATAATCCCTCAGGGCCGTGTAATGCCAGTAAGGGATTATATCCTCTTGTCCTACTTCCTAAAAACCTATATGGAAAAACACAACCCAGCTGTTAGTTGAGAAGCAAGTGAAAATGTTATCATGTGTAGGCTTTTAAGTTCTAAATATTCAATTGACAAAAATTACATTTATTTATTTATTTAAGCATAGCACTTGCTTTATACACAGACTGTGTAATAGTTACTGCAGACAAATTAATGAACAGGGACCAGGAGATGACCCGGTAGAGAAAGTGCCCTCTGTGTGAACATGAGGACCTGATTCCCCAGTCATCATGTAAGAAGGCCGGGTATGGTAGTGCACACTGTAACCCCAGTGCTGGGAGGAAGGAGAGGAGGGGGTCTGCAGAGCTCCCAGCAGCTAGTCTACCGTCCACAGTCAGCTCCAAGTTGAACTAGAGACCTCATCTCAAAAAATAGAGTGCAAAGAGGAAGCTACCTGAGGTGGATCTCAGGTCTCTACGTGCATGCCCAGATGAGCATGCTCACATATGCATATACACACACATAGGCATACATCACAGACACAAAATAATACATGTACACGTATGTAAAATGAATGAACACATTCTTCATCAGACACAGCACTCTGCCCCATGAGTCTGACTATTACAGATTCCATAATGAGTGAAACTGTTTCCTGTGCACCCACAAGTCGTTTTTTCCTTCTTGGCCTGTGAGCATTTGTGAGGTCATTGACTTTAACAACACTGAGTAGAACTGACAAATGGATGTTATCATTTCTGATCTCTGGGAGAAGTGCTGTCTGGCTCTAGTAGATGAGATGCTTGTTCTGGGCTGTTATGGCCATGAGAAAAGGCTTGGCTCTATTTTGAATTTTCTAATCACTCATAATTTTAATTGATTTATTTTATTTTTATTTATTTATTTTGGTTTTTTTTTTTTCCGTAGCCCCAGCTGTTCTGGAACTCACTCTGTAGACCAGGCTGGCCTTGAACTCACAGAGATCTGCCAGATCCACCTGCCTCTACCTCCCAAGTGCTGGGATTAGAGGCATGAGCCACCACCGCCTGGCTGATTACTTTTTGTTTTATTTTTATTTTACCTGTATGAGTGTTTTGCATGCTCGGGAGTCAGTACACCACAAGTGCCCTCAGAAGCCGGAAGAGGGTGTCAGATCTCCTGAAAGTGGAGTTATAGACAGTTGTGAGAATCTACGTGGGTGCTTGGAATCAAACCTGGATCCTCTGGAAGAGCAGCAAGTGCTCTAAACCAGTAAGCCATCTCTCCAGACCCTACAAATTTATTTTTATTATGCATCTCAATATTCTAACTGGAATTTATCCCATTTAAATTAATTTAAATTATTTTTTCTGAGTTCTTCACTCACGTTATTAAAAGACACTTATTTTTAGATCACTCCTGTGTTCAGAGTGTTGCCTGTAACACAATGTTGCAACGTGGGCGGTGCTTCTGTGACTAGCACAATGCCTGCTTCCCCTTTATTTTACTATGTGGCTATTGTGAATTATCAATCACGTTTTCCTAGCCACGAGTCAAATGGCTCCCACAACGTGTGTGCGCACATTTATGGTCTGATGTGTTTTCTTTTCAGCACTCCAAAGCCGTAAGTCTGGAATCAGTTGCGATTATTTTAGTCCAGCTGCTGAGCCTCAGCATGGGAATAGGGTATGACGATGTGAGCAAGTGCCAGTGTGGAGTTTCCATCTGTGTGATGAATCCAGAAGCAATGTAAGAGCCTTGGCTTCCATGCCTCACCTCTAGAGTTTCTATTAAGCTAATTCCTCTATATTTAGTTAAAGAAAACTAACCTGTTAGAAACTGGGCGTCTTGGGTTTCAATGGCTGTGCTAAAACACCATGATCAAAAGCAGCTTGGAGAAGAAAGGGTTTGTTTCATGTCGCACTTCATGTCGTAGTCCACCACTGAGGGAAGGAAGTCGGTGCAAGAGCTGAAGCAGAGACCTGGAGGCAGGAGCTGAGGCAGAGGCTGTGGAGGAGTTGGCTTACTGGCCGGCTCCTCATGCCTTTCTCAGCCTGCTTCCTTATTCAGCTCAGGACATACCCCACAGTGGGCTGGGCCATACCACACCAACTATTAGTCAATCAACGTGGTTCACAGGCCAAGCTGATGGAGGCATTTTCTGAGTTGAGGTTCCCTCTTCCCAGATGACCCCCAGCTTGTGTCAAGTTGACAAAAAACTAACCAACACAGCAGGCAGTCTGCCAACTGAGGCACAGCCCCAGGCCCTATCCAGTATTTCTTAACAATTCAGGGGCCTCAGTGGGGACTCCCAAAAGCCAGTTAGTGGAGAAAGAAAGAAAATCGTTTTGTGCTGATGTTTACTTATCATACTGTAGTACAAGTACGTTTAGAGCCAAAGACCGTGCGGAATGGTGAATGTCTCGGTGAGCAGAATTCAAACAGTTCCGTAGACTTGGCACCTCTTGTGAGTGGGGTGCCGGGGATCCTGGTTAACATGGATCCCTGTGCTATAACACTGACTTAGGCCTCAGGTCAGGACGTAGATGCTCTAACAGTAACACTGCACGTTCAGAGACAAGCAAGTGTGAGGAAGAAGCATCTGGAGTTATTCAGACTGAGCACAAAACGCAGTTGATGCGCTGGGTCACTGAGCTTCAATCCCACAAATTCAAACAACACAACTGGATCAAAATTATTGGGGGGAAATTGTATCCTAGTCCCTACTTCCTGAAGCACAGCATGATGAGTATTTGCCCAGCATTGACTTTAGATCTTGAATATCATATAGAGGTGATGCCAAGTACACAGAGATGTTCTTAAGTTCATAAGCCCCTCTATCACCCTCTGTGAGGGACCTGAAAACCTGAGAATTTCAATATTCATAGAGTGTCCTGGAACAGCACCCCCTAGGGCATGAGGAGGCAACTGCATGTGGATGTTTGTGTTTCATTTCCTACCAGAGAATACTAAAGATTATTCCAAGGCCTGGCTAACTTTTCAACACTTATGAATACCAACCAGCCTCTTCATCAGGCCACCCATGAAACAAGCCCAAGATGAAAGGCTCATGCTTATCCTCTGTCTGCAGGGGGCAATTTTCAGTGCCATTAGCAGATATCTGCTGACTCGGCAGCTCAGCAGCAAGCCAGGGTGCCTGTATTCTCTCTTTGCTCCTGACTACGGGTGTAATCGGCTGCATGAGTTCCAGCCATGGTTTCCTTTCACTGACAGACAGTGACCTGGACTTGTAAACTGGATTATCCCTTGCTCCCCTGAGTTGCATTTGGTCAAGGCCCTTCCTTACCGCACCAGAAATGAAACTGGGAGGCCCCTTGTGGTTGGAAGCCTTCAGAGTACAGTGTTTCCTAATTTTCCCATCCAGAGAAAGTACTGATGAGAACCGTTTGGTCTTCAGCTGTGGTCTGTTGCGATGGGACCCAGTGAGGGTTTCACAACATTGGTGCCATTGCTTTCTAACTTACTTGGTAGAGCTGACCAGTGAGGCCATCTAGGCTTGGGTTGCTTCTTTTTAGAAAGAAATTTATTAATTTTGAAATTACAGAGTTGTGGTTTTTTTTGAATCTGGGCTATTTTTTTCCCAGTATGTATCCATCATATCAAAATTGATGAATTAAAAATCATAAACTTATTTTTATTATAATTGTCATTTATTGCCCTTTGAGAGATGACAGGATCTGTACAAGGAAATCAACTAAATTCAGAAGCTCTTGAATGAGAGAAGGAGAAAGAGAGCGCCTGGCGAGTCCATTCAATGATGGGAGCCGTGAACGCGCTCACTGCCTGGACAAGCTGCCATTCACACTGTGTTCCAGGAACAGCGTCCATTCCATCCTCACAGAACAGGCACATATACGAGAGCACACTGATGGGGGAAGCCTCCCTTTCACGGCCTGCTCGTGCGTGTGCATGTGCATGTGTGTGTGTTCACACATGATGTATGCAGGAGGCGGCACATGCCACGGCATGCATGTGGAGGTCAGAGGACAACTCTGAGTTGTTTCCTTTCTCCTTTATGTCGGTTGAACTCAGGCTGCCAGGCTTGTACGGTCAGCAGCTTTAGCCACTGAGCTATCCTGCCAACTCTCTATTGCTTCTTCTCCCTTTGTTCCCTGATATTTAGCTAGAAACCATGCATGTGAAATGACTCTGCGAAAACAGCACTAGCTGTCCCACCTGATGACCCGAGTTCAACTCGACTCCTGCAAGTTGTTGCCCAACCTCCTGTGTGCTGTGACCCATATGTGCCCATACATAGACACGAATAGAAATCATGTGACAGTGTTTGGAAATGTATAACCAATCCCGTTATGCGTAGTTAACGTAACTGAATGCTATGTCCAACCAGGCAGTGTTCTCACACAAATGCAACACTGGTGATCTGTTCAGAACTCTTCATTGTTCATCCTCATGTCAACAGCCTCTTCACACAGCAACACAAGGGGTTAGGCTTTCAGACCATCACGTTTATTATCTCCCATCTGAAGAGCTTTACGTTAGCCATACCCACCACTGAATTATAGATGCTTATGACCATGATAGTGTTATATGGCGTTATTGTTGAGAATAATAAGGAAATATCTAAAAAAAAAAAAAACCTATTATTTAAGCAGGTGACTTCAATCATACTCCCTTTCTGTTTTTCCCTTTGGTTTATTTATTTATTTAACTATCTTTGAGACGCAGTTTATGCTACCTTCCTGGAACTTGCTGTGTAGACTCAGCTGGTCTTGAACTTGCTGTGATACTTCTGCCACTACTTCCCCAAGGTTAGGATGACAGGTAATATGACCATGCCCCGCTCGCTGCTTCGTTTGTTTGTTTGGGGTTTTTTTTAGATTTATCTATTTATTATGTATACAGTGTTCTGTCTGCACGTCTCCCTGCAGGCCAGAAGAGGGCGCCAGATCTCATTACAGATGGTTGATGAGCCACCATCTGTAATGGTTGCTGGGAATTGAACTCAGGACCTTTGGAAGAGCAAGCAGTGCTCTTAACCTCTGAGCCATCTCTCCAGCCCGCTGCTTCGTTTTTAAAGAATAATTATAACCCTCTTATGCTGTGCTGGAAGAAAACCAGTTAAATCAGGAGTATTCTGGTTGACAAGTGCCTTAGAGGCAATGTCAGTGAAGAGGGTGAAGACTAGCGAGGGGGTGATATTTGATGTGTGTGCTGAGAAATCATCCCTGTGTTAGCAAGAGAGAGAACCGTGCATGTACACCGAGCAAGAGCTTTTCAGGTAGAGGGTGCGAGCGTTAGGTCTAAGTGTGGCAGAGGAGACAGCAAGCAGGATGTTGAGCAGTGTGAACTGAGTGGGGAGAACAAGGTGATTGGGGAATGTGGGTTGAAGTCACAGAGATTGGGCTCTCATGAGAGACTAGGAGTGGTCTATACAAGAGGTCAAACAGAACTGACCGTGTTCCGGAGAAAGCACGGAGGACAAGCATGGACACTCCTGCTCAGCTAGTCTCCCGCCTTGACCTGTTGGAGATGGTGGACTCTGGGAACTAGAGGCCGTCATGGAGAGTGAAAGTATTTCATTACCGACACAGGATTGGTGAGATACAGATGCTTTCAATATTTTGTCCCGGCCAACTTGCCAGTTGGCATGTCCGTCCCGTTTGGTGCTTTGCATGAGTTATATTTCACAGCTCTAGGAGATAAACGGTGCCTTTGTCTCCGTACTAGAAAAAGGGACTGAAGTTCCTATTACTTAAGTATCTCTTACTGTCTTACTGTTATCTCTGTTGCTGTGATAAAATTCCCTGAACAAAGCCACTTAAAGGAGAAAGGGCTTATTCAAGCTCACATTTAGGCTACTGTCTGTCCTGGCAGGGAGGTGAAAACAGCCAGAGCTCCAGACACCGAGCACATCGCATCCACAGTCAAGAGCAGAGAGGAAGTGGCGCCTGTGTGCCAGTGCTCAGCTACACTCTCCATTTTACACAGTCCAGGAGCCCTGCTCAGGGATCAGTCCTGTCCACAATGAAGATGTCATCCCTCATCAGTTAAGACAGCCCTCATGGATGTGAGCTTTCTCAAGTCCTCAGATGCACAGGCCCCTCACAGAGCTGCATATTACTTATGCACATCCCTCTGTCATGGATGTGAGCTTTCTTAAGTCCTCAGATGCACAGGTCCCTCACAGAGCTGCATATTACTTATGCACATCCCTCTGTGTACCTCACTTCTCCTCTAGACTATGAGTGTGTCAGGACTAAAGTCGGTGTTAGGAAGATGTCTTTTGGGATGTGCTGTTCAGGAGGCAGGGCCAAGGCAAACGGTCTGTTCTCTTTCAGCTGGTACAAGTTCTCCCCAGTACTTTTGATCCATGGTTGGTCAAATCTAGTAAGGGTGAAGCTCAGTGACCCAGAGGTCAACTGTGTTTGTGCTCAGTCTGAATAACTCCAGATGCTTCTTCCTCATGCTTGCTTGTCTCTGAATGTGCAGTGTTACTGTTAGAGCATCTACATCCTGACCAGAGGCCTAAGTCAGTGTTATAGCACAGGGATCCGTGTCAACCAGGATCCCTGCCCTGTCTGGCCCCACATAAACCTGAAGTTGACTGCTGTCCTACACACACACACACACACACACACACACACACTCCTGTATACATATGAATATGCACATACACACATACATGCACACTTGGAGTTGCTTACTAGACTTACGGAGTTCAGATTTTAAGGTAGAAGATAAGAGATGTAGGAGTTATTTAAAAACTACAAAACCGGCTTGGGGGAAATCACCGCTGACCAAGTGTGGATAAAGAGAGAGAAAAACTGTTGGCCGTCCTTAAGGTGGGGCTGTTTCAAAGTTCAGCAGTTCTAGGAGGAAAAGGAAGCAACAACTTAAGAAATGAAGTGATGTGTAAGGTAGACACTAAACCATGAGACCAATGTCACCCAAAGTTTGCCACATAAATGCCAGTAAAATTTAGTGCTACTTATTCTAATAAAGGATTTAGCAGAAGTTCTCGAACAGTTGACTTCCTCTGCACAGATCTGAATGCCCCGTGTAGTACTTTCTTCCCGACTAACTGCTGTTATTCTGAGGGTAGATGGCCTGTGGGAGTTCTGAACACAAACATGTGACACTTGGGCTCTTTCCAGTCATTACAGTGGCATCAAGTCCTTCAGTAACTGCAGCATGGAGGATTTTTCTGATTTTATCTCAAGTCAAAAGTCCCGTTGTCTTCAGAACCAGCTGAGGCTCCAGCCGACTTACAAGGCAGAAGTTTGTGGGAATGGAGTGTTGGAAGGAGACGAAGTCTGTGACTGTGGAGCGCTGGTTAGTGCTGCTTCAGGAGGATGTGGCCAGAACCACAGAAGTGTTCATCTATGTTGTCCCTCTGTCGGTTGGTGTCATTTCTCACAGTCATTCTTCTCCAAAGGCCTTGGCAAGGGACATGGACAGGCTCAAGGGTGAACCAATGTCTCGGCATATGGTTCACTGATTGGTAGATTATCCATACAAATACATTAGCTTTTTAGTCCACCCTTGTTGGTATACAGTTGACACTGAAGAAATGGTGCATGCCATATGAAAGCCACCACAGCTAAGCCTGTCAACTCACATCAGCATGCTTTTTTTTTTTTTTCCTAATACAGGATCTATGTGTAGCACATGCTGGCCTCAAACTCCAAACAACTCTCCTGTTCCAGCTTCCTGAGTGCTGAGATTGCAGGCTTGAGCCATCTTGCCTGGCTTATGAGCTCACTATCTCCCCCCTGCCCCTCCTCACACTCCTCCCCTCACCCTCCTCCCCGTTCCTCCCCGTTCCTTCATCTCCTATTAAGAATTAGGATGTAACTGCTAAGCAATTTTCGAGTGCTTGGCATAAATATATTTTCTTGCAACAGTGCAAGGTAAACAGTGCCTGAAATTCATATTAAGTATCTCTTACAAGGATTTTGTCTTTATTTCATTTCCATTGCTAAGATAAAATGCCCTGACGAAAAGCAACTTAAGGGAGAAAGGGTGAGCTAAGATAAACCCTTCATCTGCAAACCCTCCTAGAGTGGAAAGACTCTCAGAGAGTGGTAAGGCTATAATTCATCCACGCAATCTCTCTTTTCTGTCTCTTCTGTAAGAATTAGGGTGCCACCTCTTAGCAAACTGCAAATGTACAGTACAATCTGTTAACGACAGTCACACTCCTGAACATTAGACCTCCAGAGCATATTCATCGTGCTTATCGGCATGTTACATCCTTGGACCACTGTGTCTCCATCCCTCCTTCCACGCCCCTTCCATTCTCATTTTTCAAACAAGCCATTTTGAAGGTCATTAAGTCCCATCTTTGAGTGACTTCCCAAGAGGAAGTCCTTGTCTTCCTCCTGGGCACACCCTTGCCCAGCCTTTCCCTTAAACTCATTTGTCGTTCAGAAAGACAGACGTGAAGCTTTCACTGTGAAGTAAGAAAATATGGGAGGCACATTTGAAGTTTGGTCATGGAATCTTATTGGCTTTTTACCAATATTTAATCACCAATTTAAATTCAATATTTAAGTCAATTTTTTTTAAATATACCTATAACCCACAGGGAGTTCTTTCCAAACCAAATAACTCATATAAAACTGTGGGGTTGGAGGGAAAAAGAAAGATAGAATGAGGGTAAATGAGATAAAATACAGAGATAAAGCGAAAGAGAAGTAAGTTGTTGTCACGGCTGCTGGGGAACCTGGAAGCAAGTGTTGGCGATTTTCTGTGTATTGGCTGAGGGCACTGGAATGTGCCCCTCACAATAGAAAACTTGTATTTCTGATGCTTAAATGTGTCCAGTTTCCTTTCCTGTTGCTGTGATAATGTATACTAACAAAGTAACTTAGAAGAGTAGGGTTTATTTCCGAGTTAGTCCATCACTGCAGGGAAGTCCATCAAGGCAGCAGGAACCTACAGAGGCTGGTCGCATCCATGGGGAGCAATTGCTCACATGCTTACTCATGCAGTACAGGACCCACACCTAGAGAATGGTGCCACTCACAATGAACAGGTCCTCCCACAACTGAGGTAATCAATTCCTCTACAGATATGCCCACAGGCCAACCTGATCTAGACAATCCCTCATTGACACTTTCTTGCCCAGAAGAGTGTGTTTTTAAGAAATCGTTGCCTGATACCTGAGTTTCTGCTTCATTTGGCTTGAGTGGAAACACATTGAAACTCCCCACTCAAATTTGACAGCAGTGTGTCTTAGCTTCATGACGTTACCTAACTGAGTTCTAATCACTGTGATATTCCCCTCCCTGTAGATGTCAATGTAGTGCAGTACAGGACCCACACCTCGGGATGGTGCAATGTGTGTGCAAGACACAGAAACATTCCCTTGCCCTAGTGAGTGTCTTGCAGAAAGTCATTCCAGACAACTGACCTCCACAGCTGATTCTTGTCTGCTTAAGGAACATTTTCCCAACTTAACCATTTCAAAACAAAGGGATTAAAACTGTGTGTGCATGTGTGTATCATCTAAAAAGACCTATCCTTTCTTATGTTTACTTACTAACCCTAATTGTCAAAGCTATTAAAACAGACCCATAGAGCATAAAATAGAAGCCATGAGTAAATGACACAAAAGTAACAACTTTAGTCATGTTCAGATACTAATTTTCCAGCCCTTTTTAGAAATTAAAAATGAAGTAAACTGCTAGGTGTGGTGATGCGTGCCTACAATCCCAGTACTCCAGGAGGCAGGGATGGAAGCAGCAATATCAGACATTCAAGGCCAACTTTAGCTGAATGCCTTTGAGGCCAGCATGAACTAATGAGACTAAGTCTCAAAAGAAAAAAATGATGGGGCCAGAAAGATGGCTCAGCAATTAAGAGTGTTTGCTGCTCTTCGGGGCACCTAAGTTCAGTTCCCAGCGCCCACATGGTGACTCACAACCATCTAATTCCAGCTCAAGGGATCTGATGCCCTCTTCTGGCCTCTGTGGGCACTTACACTCATGCATCACGTGCACAGGCACATGCACACTCTTGTGCAAACATACAGAAACACAAACACACACAGAATTTAAAAAAAAAGTCTTTAAAATGCCTATAATCTATTATTGAGACATGTATTACTAAGGTTCAAACGTGTCACATAAGACCTAACCATAGCTTTTGTTTATCCTACATCTGATATTTATTTAGCCTTTGTCAACAAGAGCCAGAGCCCATCTCACTGACTTCACTGTGATGGACCCCATGATATCAGAGAATTATATCCCCAACATAGCAAGCTCTGTCCTAGGAACAGAAACAAGTAGGATGTAACATTAGTCAGCCGATCAGTGTCTGCGGGGTGGGAAAGACGTGACTCGGTTTCTTTTTGCTGTTTGCCAAAGTGAGAGATGAGCATCTATCTGCAGACTGTATAATATGTTGCCATTAAAATGTCTGTCCGGTGTGAATGGATTCAGGAAGACTCTTCAGTCATGTGGTTTGCCTTTCAGGGCTGTGACGATAACCCTCCACCATGCTGTAATCCTAAAACCTGTGGGCTGTCAGACAATTCAGCTTGTGCTAATGGACCATGCTGTGATAAATGTCATGTAAGAGCCTTTTCTTTCTTTCTTTTTACTTTTTTAAAAAGATTTTTTTCTTAATTTTTATGTGTATGGGTGTTTTGTCTGAGTACCATATACGTACCTGGTCCCACAGAGGCCAGAAAAGAGTATAGAATCCCCTGAGACTGGATAACAGATGGCTGTAAGCTGTCCTGTGGGTGCTGGGCTCTGAACTTGGGTTCTCTGGACAAACAGCCAGTGCTCTTAACCATAACCACTGAGCCATCTCTTCAGACCCAAGCTTTTTCTTTTAAAGAGTGTTGACATTTATATTCTTTTTTTTTTTACATTTGTCAGTGGTTTGTTTTTATATCACAGGTGTTCCTATATTATCATTTTCAAAATTAACTTGTAATTTCTTTTTCCAAATTTACTGTATTTCTTTTTTTATTCTTCTCTCATGCAATACACCCTGCCCGAAGTTTCCCCTCCCTCCATTCCTCCCAGTCCCCCCTCCCAACACACACACACACACACACACACACACACACACACACACTTTCCCTCCCCCCAGATCTGCTCCTCTCCCATTTCCCTTCAGAAAAGAACAGGTCTCTTAGGGATCTCAACCAAATACGGCATAACAAGATACAATAAGACCATGCCCAAACCCTCATATCAGCGCAGGGCAAGGCAACCCAGTGGGAAGAAAGGGGTCCCAAGAGCAGGCAAAAGAGTCAGAGACACCCCTACTCCCACCAAAGCTAACAACCATGACGTATATGCAAAGGACCTAGAGCAGACCCACGCCATCTGTGATTGCAGCTTCAGTCTCTGTGAGCCCATAGGAGCCATGCTTAGTTGAGCCCCAATTGATTCCATGGGCCATGTTCTTCTGGTGCCCTCAACCCCTCCGGCTCCTACAATCCTTCCTCTCTGTCTTCTTTGGGATTCCCTGAGCTCCAAGGGGAGGGGACCCAATGGAAGTCTCTGGACATTTCCATTCTTAAGAAAATAATTTTAAATCTTTCATTCTATTTGCATACATTTTCCACCAGAAATGTCAGAAAATTCTTAGCAAAATTCTTTCAACCATGAAAAATTAACTTCCTTTTAAATTTCTATAATATTCCAAACATTCATTCCTTAAAAATTAAAATAAGAATGTATGGGTTGTATGAAATGGCTGAAATAGAAACATTGTTCCTGTTACATGTCACTTATAGTTAAAATGTGCTGCAAGCACATTTTTATTTTTTTTACATTTTTTTATTTTTATTATTTTTACATTTCATATATATATTTAGATCATTTCTCCCTCCTCCCTCCAACTCCCCCACTGCCATACCACCCTCTTTCTAATTCACGGCTTTTTTTATTTAATTATCGTTGTTACATCTATATTTACCTGTAAATTAATAAATATATACATGCAACATGCTGAGTTCATTTATTGTTGTTTGTATGTATATTGTCAGGGCGGACCACTTGGCATTGGATAATCCATTAGGTGGCGCATCCCTGGAGCAGGTTGACTCTCAGCAGCCATTAATTGCCTGGAGCTCTTCACCTGGGGTGGGGCCTTAAGAGGTTACCTATCCATGCTGGTGTGTCAGTAAGAGCATGCATTTCTGCATGACCTATGGGATGCACATGAACAGTTTGTAGAGTGCCTCTCTGCTTCTCTGCTGCCTTACTGAGTGTGACCCACTCCACCCCACCAGGTGAAGGCGAAAGGGCAAGTGTGCAGGCCTGCCACCGGGGAGTGTGATCTCCCAGAGTACTGCAACGGCACGTCGGAACTGTGCGAGGAAGACTTCTTCGTTCACAACGGGTACCCGTGTGCAGACAGTCAGTGGATCTGTGTTAACGGCTCGTGTCAGAATGGAGCAAAACAGTGCCGTGATATATTTGGCAGTGGTACTTTCAACCATTTGACTTTCCCGCTTAAGCAGTTTCTGGGTGCTGAGAAGAAGTAGATGGGTTTGTTTTGTTTTGTCTGTGGTACTGAGAATTGCATTCAGGGCCACGCCTGCCACACGTGGTCTCTGCGCTCCATCACTGGCATCCCCAGCCCCCACTCACCTTTCTGCTCATTGTTTTTGAAGTAGTTTCTTGCTAAGTTTCCTGGGTTAGCCTTGAACTCACTCTACATCCCAGAAAGGCATTGACTTTGTGATTCTCCTGCCTCAGCTCCCCAAGTAGCTGAGGTTACAAATCTGAACCATCAGACCCAGTGAAGAAATAGATGACAGGTGATACATTTCAAAGTCTGAGGAAGAACATTAAGCAATTCATTCAAGAAATGCCCTCCCTGGACCCAGAGTACTTGAAAGGATCCTGAGTGAAAATCAATCTTCTGAGTGGAGAAAGGAGAGTGATTTTATTGCCAGTTACTAGTGACTCCACAGCCATGGGGTTTCCGTGTTTTCTGAGAAACCAGATCCCACAATGCACTACTTTTCTCTTTCTTTAGTTTTTGTTTGTTTGGTTGATTGATTTTTTTTTTTTTGGTTTTGTTTTTCTGTTATCATAGTGTGCGTGCGTGCGTGCGTGCGTGCGTGCGTGTGTGTGTGTGTGTGTGTGTGTGTGTGTGTGTGTATGCATGTGTACGTGTACGTGCGTGTGGTATATTCATACAGGTGTGCGTGTGTCATGTGGGGCTCAGAGAACAACTTTCAGGATCCAGTTCCCTCTTCCTGCTGCAGGTTGGTTCTGGGGATTGAGCTCAGGTCTGGTTTGCATGGCCCAATTGTGAACTTCTGTTTAGTGTTCTCTGAGTTTCTTGGAACAATGAACTAAGTGGTGCATCATCACACAGAACTCAAAACTCAAATATATCCTTATATCTATTCATCTAGGATTACTTCCATTTCTATTTTTGGTGCTTTGGGGGGACTTATTTATTTTTATTTTATGTGCATGAGTGTTGGGAATCAAACAGAATTCTTTACTATCTCTCCTCCCCATCTATTTCTGGTAGTTTTTTTTCTTGTAGATTGCATCCTTTGTGATATTTTCCCATGTGTATGTCAAGACACTTGCACTGTTATGTTAAGGCAGCCAGCCGTCTTTGTTCTGTTATTCCTAGTGAAATCGCAGAGACATAGCTTTGGTTAAAGGTTGCTGCCCTGCCTTCCCTCCTCCAGGGCTGCTGTTGAAAAGGCCTGTCTCTGCACCGTGCATCCTGCAGAGGCCACCAACGGTTGTACTCCACTAGACCTCAAAGGCGAGGCCCATTGTCTGGATTCCTTTGCTATTTGTTAATAATTGATATCCATTGGGCTTCAGTTAGAATTTGGAGAAGGTTGTTCCCATGTGTCTCACCCGTGGGCGTCCCAGGTTTTCAGCTGCGTGCTTTGATGTGGCAGATATGGAGCCATGACGCAACCAAAGCCAACTCTCCACACGCTCATCTCCTGTCTTGCCCAGGTTTACTCTCAGGAGGAAGCTGGGAAGAAGCCAACAGTGTGCGGAGGGTCTAATAGTGCCCCTGCAGCTATGAAATACTCAGAATCTGCCTGCTCTCTGGTCCATAAGCAACAGTTTGCTGCCCCCACCAAGCTCAAAATCCCATTTCTTACCCACAACAAGCTTGGCAAATGACTTCTGAGATAGAATAAACCATTAACTTTGGTTCGGTGGCGTCTCTAGGCAACCCGACTGAGTGCCTAGTGACCGCACAGGCTGCTGTTGTGACAGGCCACTTTCCTCCCACCGGGCAATGCAGGCGTCAGAAGTCCCAGTCAGAGGTTTCAAAAGAGTAGAGTGGATGGAGGTTGAAAATAGAAACTGTTGTCTAGGTAGTTTGGGTCTTAGGAGAATTGAAGCTAGAAAAATCAGAGGTGAAAGTAGTCGGTGAATGGTTTGGTGAGAAGACATTTATCCAAATAAAAAGCCCACCTTTATTCACCAGTAAGTCAATTATTTGTTTAAAAACTGCCTTTCTTGCTTACATGTATGGGGATATTAGCATTACACATTAGGCATCATATTTGAAATGGTTTTGTGCCTTCGTCCATAGGCCTTTATTTTCAGTTTTATGTGATGCTTGTATTTTGTGCAGTATCCTCTGAGCCATTTCAGAATTTTGAAAGCAGTCATGGCCTATTTTAATGCAAAGGATTGAACATTCAATGCAGCTAACATTTTTTTGTTTAACTTCCAGACTCAGACTTTGGCACAAACGAATGCTACAATGAGCTGAATTCCAAAACGGACATATCCGGGAACTGCGGCATCAGCCCTTCGGGATACAAGGCCTGCGCACCTAAGTACGCCGTAAGACATGTGACCAGACCCTACACTTTACCCTTGAAAATGTCACCGGTCACTTCCATATGGAAGCAAAGTAACACCTGACCGTGACGCCTAACATGTTTAATCCAGTGACAGATGTCAGGAGTGCAGAAAGAGCTCCCTGCCGTTTCCGTTTCCCCCACACCCGGGCTGTTGTCACAGTTGAACTAACTTGGCTGTGCCTGAATTGTTCTCTGTCTTTTGCCACTCAGCGTTTTATTTCTATGAAGGTCCACTCATCAGCCATAAGTTTTCAACTTTTAAAACTCGGGATGCTCTCTCTTTAATTTTACCAAGAATGGACATGGCATACTTTTGCTACTCTGGTACTGGAGCATAGTGACAGGTGGACCTCAGGGACTCCCTAGGTGAGCTCCAGGTTCATTGGGCGGCCCTGTCTCACAGAACAAGGTGGACAGGGATAGATAAAGACACCTGTCGTTGACCTATGGTCTACTGTACACATGCGCACAGACAGCTAGACCGTCATACACACCAGGTACAAACACTTATACAACCCACACACAAAGCCAACATTCTTCTTTGTACATTCCTGTTTATTTGTTTTATGTGTATGGATATTTTGCCTGCATATGTGTCTGTGCACCACTTGCATGCCTGATGCCTGGGCAGGCTAGAACAGGGGTTACCGTTGTGAGTTACCCATGTGGGTACTGGGAATCAAACTGAGGTCCTCTGGAAGAGCAGCCAGTGCTCGTAACAATTGAGCCATCTCTCCAGCCCCAGGAATGGACATTCTCTATAGAGTTAAAATTAAAATACAAGGAAGGGAAACATCAATGAAGAACCTATGAGGCCGTGACCAGGGGCTCACCAGGAATTTAACACACGGTGTTCCTGACATACGGGGACACACAGCAGTAAGCCGTACCTCAGGGCCGCCTGCAAGCACCTGAGTTTTGGCACCCTGGAGACTTCCCAAGGATTTGGGCGTTTTGTTTTGTTTTGTTTGAAAGACTGTCATGAGAAGATCTTTGCTGAAAAAAAAAAAAAAAAAAGAATGTTTGCATGAAGTGGGGGTAATTCCGTGTCTGTGTGTTTTAATAAATCCTATATGTGAAGAGGGAACATTAAAATGTTAAGGCTAAGGCTGTGATTGGCAGAGAAGCAATGGTCTGTCACACTAGCTGGGTGATGGAGTGATTACTGAATGTGTGGCTTAGACAGTATGCATGCTGTGTGTGTGTGTGTGTGTGCACATGTGTGTGCATGCATGCATGCTGTGTGTACATATGATTTGCTGGAGGTGCCAGTCTTGTCTCTGTCTTTTGTAGTACAGATTTGCTCGCAGACCCATGTCTCACTGTGCTTTTTATCATAGTTGTGCTTCTTCCTGAAGAACTCAACCTGGATCGTTTGGGTGACTCCCCTCAGTTATTAGCGTCCTCTGCCTCACTGAGATTGCTGGTCTCAAAGTGGTGCCAGCCGAGGGATTTCTATAATGCTCATCAAAGCAAGAAAGCCCCCCCCCCCACCCAGCATCAGGGTTACTGGTTTTCATGGCCAGCCCTTGCAGGCTAGAAGAGTAACACTTAGCTAGAGAGGGAACAGCAGTGTGCCTAACAGACGTAGCTTCTCATTTCCTTTCCTAAGTCTGCTTTCTTCTTGTGAGTAAGTGTGCATCTGTCTGTCTATTGTGCAAAGCCTTGGTCTCGTCATACATGGAAGTCAGTTAGTCCAGAGGCAAAGAGATGATAGAAAAGGAGCTTTTCATGGCGATCTAGCTGACTGGAGAGTGGAGGGAGAGTATCTTCCAAGACCATCTTGGCAGGAAGTTGATTTGAAAGCCACTTACACAGGAGATGACTTCCCTCACTGACAGGTATTCTCTGTATGTGTGGAGCAGGAAGATGACATGTTTCCTTTCCCTTGTTGACCAGACCATTCCATAGTTTTCTGTCTACATTCTTACTTGTCTGACCAACAATCCTCATTTTTATTATTGTTCTTCTGTACCTAATGTCTCTTTATTTATTTATTTTTGGTGGGAGGAGGAGCTGAGGACCGAACCCAGGGCCTTGCGCTTGCTAGGCAAGCGCTCTACCACTGAGCTAAATCCCCAACCCCTAGTGTCTCGTATTGTTTTGTTGTGTTTGTGCTTTTCCCTGTGTTTTTCTGCACTGCCATTAGGGTATTATATGCTTTCATTATTTTATTGCAATAATATGCATGACAGACGATGCTTTTTGGATGTGGATTTCAGTATCTTATCAGTTGTTAAACCGAAATAGGAAATCCAATCGGACTGGTGAGCAGGCCAATCGCTCATTTTTAAAAGTTAGAATAAGCTTGGATTTGACTGTGTTTAAGGACCAAATACAGGTGAAGAAATCACAAATGGTAATCTAGCTAATTGAAAAGTTCATAATTAATTTGTTCATTATTGTTAATAATTCAGGAAAGACTCTGTGTGTATTATTCAAAATTAATTGCCAACTCCAATGTTTAATTTAAATCTATTTATATCTGAAATGATATTAAAAGATTTCTCTATTAAAATAATGGCTTTCATTTATCTGTAAATTATAGTGACCGGAAGTGTGGGAAATTAATATGTAAATACAGAAGTGACAATTTAGTTAGAATAAGATCTGCCACTATAATTTATGCCAATATAAGTGGGCAAATCTGCGTTTCCCTGGAATATGCCCCTGATCATAAAGAGAGCCATAACATGTGGGTGAAAGACGGAACTGTCTGCGGCTCCAACAAGGTAGGTGACCTCTCTCCAGCAACTCCACTGCTGTGTGGGATGAACTCCTCTCCCCAGCCTCCCCAGGGTGGTGTGGGATGATCTTTCCTCAGGAACTCCTCAGTGTTGTGTAGTGTGTCCTTATTGATATGTATGCCTGGTAATGTGTTCTCTCAAAATGTAAGTATGCAGTCAACAGTGAAGTTTGGAAAATAAGGACAAAACTCAAAGAATAAAATAGAAAAAAGCCGTCAGTCCTGCGCAGCTGCTGCTGCTATGGATTCTCATTGGCTGCTTTGTACTTTTGTGGAAGTCACAAAGATTCCCAGAAGAGACCATCAGGTGGTTCACTCACTGCATTTTGTTACATTTCCAGAATGTTACAGAAAGAGAGCACTTCTGATGTGGTGAATTATCTTTCATTATAATTATCCTTAAATAATGGTGAAAATAAAGATTTCACAGAGTAAAACAAAAAACCAGGCAAATCTAATTATAATTAGCATGTGATGGTTAGTTTTAACTGTCAACTTGCTACCTGGGAAGAGAGTCTCAACTGAGGAATTATCTAGACCCTGCCAGTCCAAGGATGTCTGTGGGGGATTGTTTTGGTTGTTAATCAATGTGGGAAGGCACAGCCCTCTGTGGGCAGCATCATTCCCTAGGCAGGGGATCCTGAGCAGTATAAGAGAAGAGAACTCTATCTAGCTGAGAATAGAGAAGCTATTAAGCAAGTAGTCCTGCATGCATTCATTTCTCCCTGTTCTTGATTATGGGTTGGATGTGACTAGCTACCTGAGTTCCTGCCCTCAGGGATGGATTGTAACAAGAGACTGTAAGCCTGGTAAATTCTTTCTGTTCCTAAGTTGCTTTTGGTCAGGGCATTTTATCACAACAGAAATGAAACTAGAACATCACGTATCTAACACACACTTAGGATTTCCATTCTCACATACATTACCCTGTGCATACGATAAAAAGATCTCAGGCTGGTTCTCTCATCATGCCTTAGGCATACATTATCAACTGCAGTACCCTGGTTGTTCATTATATCCGTAGATTTACTCATCCCCCATCATCCTTCACATCTGCAAGCTTACATGGCTTCTCTGCATCTTCTTCTCATCACCACTGGCCTCCTGTCAGCTTCTACAGCCCTCCTAGTTTCCACACATAAGTAAGGTCATGAAGTATACGCCCTTCTGTGTCTGTGATGTCACTTAATGTTGTGATGCATCCGTATTATCAAAGTCAGAATTGCCTGACTGAGTAATAGCCCATTTTATGGGTAGAATGAAGATAGACACAGACATAGATAGACCCACAATTTTGTTTTCCAAATGAAATATTTCCAATTCTGTCTGTATATCAAAATAGCATGTTGTGCACCGTATGTATACCATTAATTCCAAAGAAAACACAAGAGAAACAAATCCAGCAGCAGTGATGTGGCACGAGCTCAGTTCGCCTGTGCAAAGAGGCTGTTGTGTGGCTGCTGTTGCCCTGACCGTGAGTTCTGCAGGTGGATTGTCCAGTTGGGATCTGAGGTCATGAGGTTTGGGTCATAATTTTTTATGGCAGTGTCTGAGGAAATGGGAGACTAAAATGTCAAAACAGGCTTTTCTCTGTCTGAGATTATGTTAACAGTCAGCGGGTCACAGTCCCTCATTTAGTGGCAAGGATGACCAAATGAATGAAAGAAAAATAATGCTGCAAAATCACGGCCCAGACACTGGGCAGCTCGATGGCACTCCTTCCAGTCCCTTAGACTTTGTTCACTTCCCTGGTTTGTTTTTCTCGGTTCCTTAGACTCTTTAGCCTCAAACCCCCTGTCTGCAGATTCATCCATGTCCCGACATCTGCTGCTCAGCCCATGCAGGGAAGTTTTCCACCCCCTTAGTCTATTCTCTGGAAGTTCTGTGTGGTGCCCTTTACAATTTGACCTTTGTTCATAGTCTTTTGTTCTCACGTTACTGCCCCGCTTTACTCTAGTCCGCCATCTGTATTTCCCCTAGGGGTTTTTGAGAATGTTAACTATATCCATGTGACGCTAAATTGGTGTCCTTCCAGTGACAGGGCCGTGTTTTCCTGTTCCTTATGACTTTTGTTGTTGTTGTTGCAAATGAGGTGTCTGAAAAAATCTCCTGCCTCTTCTGGTGTTTGAAGACTGGCTCAGTATTGAGAACGCTTCCTGTTAGTCGTTTTATCTCATTCTTACATAATATTTATGTATATTATAGGCACAATGTGATATTTTTGAAACATGTAAATACTTCTGCAGTGATCGCATCAGAGCAGTCAGCATATCTATCTTTTAAGTATTTATCACTTTTTTAATTTTTTAATTTTTTATTTTTTTGGTTTTTTCGAGACAGGGTTTCTCTGTGTATCTTTGCACCTTTCCTGGAACTCACTTTGGAGAGCAGGCTGGCCTCGAACTCACAGAGATCCGCCTGGCTCTGCCTCCCGAGTGCTGGGATTAAAGGCGTGCGCCACCACCACCCGGCTTTGCTCCCCCTTTCTAACTGTAACATTTTACCTGCTAGTAAACCTTTCTTCAGCTGCCTTGCCCCCACCCATACTGCATCCAGTCCCTCAGAACCCCAGAACCCTCTAATTCTGTTTGGATTCACATAATGATGACCTCACCAAATACCCTATAAGCTCTTCCATGTTCCGTGTTGGCAAGGTTGCATTCTTTTTTTGTGGCCAAATAATCATTTCAATATGCATTTTTATATATTAATTATGATAATTTATAATTGGTTGATTTTTAATAATTTGTAATAATCACATTGATACATTTTTCTTATGCAGCATCTATACCACCGATCTACTGGTGGCAGTAAACCAGCGATATCGCTTGGCCATTATGAATTAATGATGCAATAAACAGGACAAGACAGTGCAGGTGTCTCTTCAACAGCCTGACTTTATTTTCTTTGGCTGTGTACCCAGCTGTGGGACTGTTGGAGCCCAGGATAGCTCTAAATCTTTTTCTTATCGATTTATTTTGAGGGCTTTCCACACACTTGGCATAAGAACTATACTAATTTACATTTCCACCAGCGGTGCTGAGGGTCCCCCTCTTTGTCACACCCTTACTAGTGTGTGTTTTGGGGGTGTCGTTTTTTGGTTTTCTGTCATTTTGTCAATAGCCAGTTTAACTGGGATAAGATGGTATTTCAAGGTGGTTTTTATCTTAAGAGAGTATGGAATGCTTTTAATTAGGTAGTGAATCTAGCTGGCATATCAGTTACCTTGTCCATTCCAGGTTTGCCTGAATAAAGAATGTGTAGAAGATACCATCTTGAAATACAATTGCACACCAGCACAGTGCAACCATCATGGTGTAAGTAGCAGACACGTGAGTGAGGAAGGGAGCCATTGAAACTGCTCAGGAAAGCAGGAGCTGAGTCCCTCTCCTCACTCTTTCCTCCCACCCCCACCCCCCAACTCCCACCCCCCACCCCCCTCCACCCCCGCCGCCTGCTTCCCTCCTTCCCAAATAATAAGCCGCACAGGAAAATGGACAGTATCTTACATAAACATTAGTTTGCAGATTTCCTGGTGTAAACGAACCTGGCTGGCTGTCTTAGCCTGTGACTTTATGCTGTTTTCAGGTATGTAATAACAAGAAGAACTGCCACTGTGACCCCACATACTTACCTCCAGATTGTATAAATACAAAGGATCAATGGCCTGGTGGGAGCATTGATAGTGGCAATCAGCAACGAGCCGAGCCGATCCCTGGTAAGTCTTCCTAACAAGTAGAAAACATCATTAAAACACTGTGGGACAGAGGAAGTAAAGCGCTTGCCTCACAAACACATGAGGACTGGGGTTTGGTCCCCAGAGCTCACATAGAAATACTGGGTGTGGTGGTACAAACTCGGAATTCTGCCACTTGGGAGGCAGAGACAGGAGCCACTCCAGATTAATTGGTAACCTTCAGGCAGATGAGAGACACAGAAGATTAGGTATTGAGAAACTGAGGAAGACACTCAGTTCCATCCACCTCTGGAACACACACACACACACACACACACACACACACACACACACACACAACTGAGAAGGTTACTAAGAATGTTAAGTAGGTCAGTTTACAGTAGTCATGACAAGGTCCAAAACAGAAAAGTCTGCCAAAAAGACCCATGGGTGTGGTCTTAGTGTATTTTTTTTTTTTTTAATCTAACACTCAGAAACTCACATTGAAAGACTCCTGTCTTGTGAACTGGATGTGGTCAGAAGAAGTACATATGTTTTTGGCTCCTGTCTACTACCAACAAGAAACAGGCTGACAAAGCCACCCAGGTGCGACCAGGAATTGTCAACCAAAGGGCAGTACCTAGAAACCAGAGTCAAAAGTTCTCTGAAATTTTGTGGTTATGGCTAAGAAACCCATTACAAAAAAAACAAAACAACAACAACATCAACAACAACAAAGAAAAAAACAGGAAAACAAAATGTAGATCCAGATGCTTTCCAGGGTAAATTGAGACACATTTTTACAAGGAAGAAATAACACTTTGAACAGTAGAAGGGAAGCCCTGTCAACTGCTTTATCATCTGAGGAAAACATAACTCTGCTAACAAATTCATGTGGGCAAACTAGCAACAACAACAAAATCACAGAAGATCATCCTTTATAAATGCACATATAAAAATCTTCAACCAGAAGCTAGCTCATAGTGTATAGTTATCTGTATTCAAAAGACAGTGGTGGTGCACGCCTTTAATCCAGGCACTTGGGAGGCAGAGGCAGGTGGATCTCAGTGAGTTTGAGGCCAGCCTGGTCTACATGGTGAGCTCTGGGACAGCCAGGACTGTTACACAGAGAAAAACCTATCTCAAACCCCCCCCAAAAAAGTTAAAATTCCAGGTCAGGCTTAGGGATATAGTTTAGTGGTAGATAGCTTAGACAGCATGTAATAAGACCCTAAATTCAATCCCAGGTACCACCACGAAGGTAAAAATCCATACCAAAGGGTGTCTACTATAAGATTGTCAGTCAACTCACTATAGCAACAAAACACACCAGACAAAATGGCACTCATTGCTATGGTGATATTTTATTTGTACCGAAATGTGATTTTATTTATATGTTAATAATAAAGTTACCTGGGGGTCAGAGCTAATAGCAAGCTATAGCAGAAGCCAGGCAGTGGTAGCACACACACCTTTAATCCCAATCACATGACAGGCATATCTCTGTGTGTTCAAGGATACAGCCAGCATGGAGACACATGCCTTTAATCTCAATACCAACCATTGAGACCTAGAAGTCTGTATAGACAGGCAGTGACGAGGAGGTCATGTGGTTGGGTTTACAACCAATAAGAAGGCAGAACAGAAAGTCAATAAAAAGACAGATACACAGGAAGTAGGCCTCTTTCTCAGGGGAAGGATGGCAGCAGCAGCGAAGGGTAAGAAAGGGTTTTTAGTATCAGCTCTTAGCTACTGCTCTGACCTCTTGGGCTTTTAACTCTGCATTTGGCTCTGTGTTTCTTATTTAATAAGACTGTTACATCTACACATTGCAAGGTATTTAACACTTACTCCTGAGGATTTTGTTGTTATTGTTGCTATTTTGTCTTGAGACACTCTTTAAAGTAATCCAGAAGGATTTAAGTTTGAGTAAGGCATGGCTTTCTCACTGTTCCAAATGACCAGCCTTTCCTGGAAAAGCATGGTTTCTTTTCCAATAAACTTCATGCTCATGAAAGTTGTACAACAGGACTGTATTTCAGCTTTCCCATCTTGTTTTTCAGTTTGTTTACAGCAGGTCCAACAAACAACCATATGTCACTGTGAGTTCTCAGATGGAGAAGCGTGGCTGCCCGTGTGTGTGGTGGTTTGTATAAGAATGACCCCCACAGACTCCTTTGTTTGAATGCTTGGCCTATAGGGAGTGGCACTAATAGGAGGTGTGGCCCCCCTGGAGGAAGTGTGTCACTGTGGAGGCAGGATTTGGGATCTCAGAAGCTCAAGTCAGTCTCCTCCTGCCTTCAGATCAAGATGTAGACCTCTCAGCTCTTTCTCCAGCACCATGTCTGCCTGCACGCTGCCATGCTTCAAGCCGTGACAATAATGGACTGAACCTCTGAACTGTAAGCCAGCCCCAATTAAATGCTTTCCTTTATAAGAGTTGTTGTGGTCATGGTGACTCTCCACAGCAATAAAAACTCTAAGATACCGTACTTTCTAGAATGACTCAAACCCGAAAGTGAGACTTTTGTCCTGATATTTTGATGGAGCTATATAAAGACCAACAGACTTGAAGAAGTTTCTGAAAGTGTTCAAAGCCACTTTTAGAAGGACACAGCACCACACACAGGCCGTATAAAGGTGCTGTGAAGGAAACACTATAATGTAATCACATACCTTTAAAACCAAATTGTCCCTCAGTAAAGTCAATTATGTAGCCAGAGTTATCATGCCATGCTGTCTTTTAATACCAATTCTGTGACTTCCATGGCTGACTTAACATGGGAAGAAGGCTCCTTCCTCTAACCACACCGACCTAACCTGGAGAATTCAGCGGAGTCACTGCACGCATGATGACCTCCCGGCAGCAGGTGCCAGCCTTTTGCATGAAGCACAAGAGAGCACAGGATCCCACGATCCTTTGTCATTTTTAATCATGTTGTCCTTTCAACAACTTGTTATGGACTCTATCAGTGAGTACCAGACCAGCTTGGCTACGGCCCTTTGAGAGAACCCAGCCTCTCAAACTAAGGACCCTATCAGCAATGAGGACTCTCAAAAGAACGTTACCACCCCACCTCAATGTGTAGAGTGCTAGACCACCAACAAAGACCTCAGAGATTTGCCTCCTCAAGGGCAGTTGCCCCTGACTGCCCAAGTTCGGGTGCCCAGAGTCACATGTGGACCAGGAGCCAGACCAGAAATATAGAGGAGTCAAGATCCTTGACTCTGGTGATGCAGACTGCTGGTGTCATTGCACAGGTTTTGAGGAGACAGCAGGCAGGAAGGAGACCCCAGACCCTGAGAAGAAGCTAAGGTGGGACAAGGGGGTCCCTGAGAACAGGACAGGGAAGTCAGGTTCTCTGCCTTGCACCCAGTCATCAGAAAAGGGATGACCTCACCTTCTGTGCCCAGACGCAGAAAGGGGAAAAGGAACTGGAAGATGTCTGTCTATGCTGTTGGAAGAGTGTGTGGCTTACTTGGACTCCTAGTTTTCTCTGCCTCCTACTGCTGGATCACAGATGTCCTCCACCATCAGTCGGTCCATGAGGTGTTCTTAAAACAGCAACTAGTACAATCCTCGGTGCTGCAAAGAGAGAAAGAGAGAGAGGGAGAGACAGAGAAACAGAGAAACAGAGACAGACAGAAGAGAGAGAGAGAGAGAGAGAGAGAGAGAGAGAGAGAGAGAGAGAGAGAGAGAGAGAGAGACTGAGATTGAGATTCCTCACCTCCCACAAAGCAGTGAATAGACTACAGAGGATGATCTGGTCAGTTTGATAAAGGATATCAAAAAATTGAAACCAACACATTGTGTGATTAGCAATATTTGTTTTCCCATAAAATTGGGAGCAAAACAGTGAAGTCTGATCTCACTATATGTATTCAGTACGTTTCCTATGTCCTAGGCCTTAAACTAAGGAAAGAACAAGACAGGAACAAAGGACTAGAAAAGATGACATAATGTTCCTTTTATGTGTGTGATACAATTAGTCACAGAGAAAATCTTAACAGATTTGAAGGAAAAAAAGGCACTTCTCAAAGGTCTCACTGTGTAGGCCCTGGCTGGCCTGGAACTTACAATGTGCCAGATTGGCCTCAAACTCCCAGGGATCCTCCTGACTCTGCTTACCAAGTGTTGCAATTAAGGCATGCAGCACCATGCCCAGTATATATTTTTTTCTAAACAACTTGCTCTTATTATTTTTTTTAATTCTGTGTATGTGTGTATGTTGGGGCAGGGGGAATATGCATGTGAGTACACGTGCTTTCAGAGACCAGAGTGTTGGATCCCCTGGCTGTTGTGAGCCAACCAATATTGATGCTGTATGTAGTAGACCATTGATCTAAATATGAAATCTAAAACTATAAATATTCTGGAAGGACTCTTTGAAAAAACAACTTGTAAGAAAGGGCATGAAAACATGTTGATTTTTTTAAAAAACATAATTTAGACCTAAAATATTATGTACAGCATTTTTTTTTACCAGAATAAGAGTTTGAGAAGTCCTCACTGGTAACAAGGGTCAGACTTCAATTCCTTCTGTCTATATCACCAGACAGAGACTACTTGGAATAGAAAAGTCTCCAAGGCAAAGCAAAGAGCATGGGCTGGAGATATGGCCCAGCTGTTAGTTAACAACACTGTTGCTCTTTCAGAGGACCCAAGTTCGGTTTCCAGTAACCACATGGTGGCTCACAACCATCTGTAAATTCCAGTTCCAGAAGATCCAACACCCTCTTCTGGCCTCCTCAGCCACCAGTCACACACGGTGCACAAACATACATGCAGATAAACACTCATGGACATGAAATTTTTTTAAAAATTCTTTAGAAAGATACATGCAGGACTTTCTCACAAGGATTTGGAGAAGCTTCAAGGTGGGCGCTCTGATGCCATTATGTTATCTACATTATATACAATTAATCACATGTAATTATAAAGTTTATATATGAAATTGTAACTACAAAGTTAATTTAAAGTTTTTAAATAGTGTAGTGCATTTGTTCTAACGGTCACAGCAGCACACAGCAATCTTGTTGCTATAGCCCTAGCAGTGGCCTCCTAACCCCTGGTACTTTTCTTTGCTAGTACGGATCCGCATCGTAAGCCCTTACATCCGCAAGCCTGTGCGGTGGCCGTTCTTCTTGATCATCCCTGCCTACATTGTGATCTGTCTCCTGATTGCCATAGTGGTAAAAGCCTGTTCCCGGAGGAAAAGATGGAGGACCGAGGACTACTCAAGTGATGAGTGTGTGGATTTCGCATCTGCCTCCTTACCTTCATAATTAGTTAGTGTAATGGATTATTAACGGCATCAAGGCAGATGTAGCTAGTAACCTAGATTTAATATTTGTTCTTTGTGTGGCAATTGAGTACTTAATACATTATGATTAATAGAATGAATAATCAGATTTTTTTCAAACATCGGTTTTTAATCCTATAAAAATTTAGTGGGTATGAAAGTGCCACAGCAATATCTGTTGCTTTTTGTGCTACTGAGGAAAAAAAAAAAAAAAAAAAAAACCTTGGGCCTCTTTAGGGTTGAAAGCGAATGAAAATTACTATCTCCCACTTACTGATATTAATTATTAAATATATATAAAATGTTGCTTAATTTTTACGTTTCTCCATTGTAAAGAGCTTTTATATGTTATTTTGAAAAAAAAATGACAAAAAATTTCAGGGAAGTAGTTTTTCCTTTTATTCGGTTTTAACTTTTTTTTTACATAAATGAAGAACTAAGCAGTCAAAGGTGAAAGATAACAAATTACCTAGACTATGACTACAAGGCATGACACTAGGATGGTAGCAAGAAGATCAGGAGTTCAAGGCCAGCCTGGTCTACATAGCAAGTTCCAGCCCAGCCCTGAACTGCATAGTGAGACCCTGTCTCAGAAAGAAAACACAGGAGAGTGGTATGGCTGGGGAGATAGCTCAGTGGTTTAGGTGTGTCCACACATGAAAACTGGGCAGGCAGCATGCACCTGACACCCCACGCTGTGGGATGGAGCCTGGCTCACTCTCTAGACCACGCTTAGCTGGCTTTCTCACACAGCCCAAGCTCACCTGCCTAGAGATGGTGCTGCCCACAGAGACCTGGGCCCTCCCACATCAAGATACTCTCACAGGATGGCGATAGACCAATCTGGTAGGATTCCTTCTTTCTATGTGACTCTAGGTTGTACCAAGTTGACAATAAAAAACCAAACAGGCCAGGGGGGTAGGGCAATAAAGAAGTAAATTAAACAGCCGTGAATGAAGGTGAAGATGAACAGCCACAAAGGCTTGCAGGCAATTTAGCCATTTAGAGATGTTAAGAATGTGAGACGAGGCTCAGCCTGGAAACGTTGCATCACTGTCTCTAAGGGATTGTCTCTGTCTCTAACCATATAGACAATTTGAAAGTGAAACTGAATCCAGAGACTAGTCTGACAGCAAAGATTTCTACAATGTCATGGTAAGTCTCCAACATTCAACGGAAAGAGGGAAGGAGGAAGAGAAATGTATGAGACGTGAAGGGTGGTAGTCATATAGTTCTATAGAACACAAACAACTACTGACTACTTTGCAGTGTTATAATTTATATCAATAACAGGAGAATGTTATACATGATATCACAATTTATCACTGAAAAAAATAACTCAGTCTTGAAGGCATAAAGTCCTGAGTTCTGTCGGCAGGACCCAAACTGAAAGCTGGGTGTGACAGCATCGCTTGTAATTCCAGTACCAGAGGGACAGAGACAGGCAGACTGATGAGCCGAGGCTTGTGGCCAAGCCAGTCTAGCTGACAAGGTGGACGGCACCCAGGAGACAACAGCCAAGGTTGATCTCTGGACTCCTCATGCCTGTGCACATCTGTGCATGGATACATACATACACACACACGCACACGCATGCACGCACACACACACGCACAAGCACACAAGCACACATATGCACACAATTTCTTACAAGAGCCAGGCCTGGTGGTGTCAGCCTTTCGGGTGGTGCAGGCAGGAGGATCCAGAGTTGGAGTTCATTCTCTGCTACATAGAGTTCAAAGCCAGCCTAGGCTACATTAGACTCTGTCTCAAAAAAAAAATCATTGTCTTTACATCCTTTAGAATTCTTGAGTTCCAATGTTGGTCAGAGTTAAAGAGGCTTGGGTCCTCCAACATTATGAGGCCCTCCTAGGGCCTTTGTTGCACCCAACATGGTTTAATATGGTTAGCTCTATGGGTGACTCTTCTCCTTTATGTGTTCTTTCAGAGTAATTCTCTTCAGTGGACAGAAAAAAAAGTGGAAAAGAAAAAAATGTGCATTATCTAATTGCCTGGAAGTCAAGCCTGCATATTGTGGTTTCCATCTGGCCAGAAATCATATATCTCCAAACACATGTATGATACATATATGTATATATAATTCCATAAATGATTTTTACTTGTAAGAAATGTATGATTATGAATTGTGTATTATACTTTGATATTTTACCCTATTTCTGGTAGCCGGTAGGCATAAGTCCTTTATCTAGTAGGCATGTTACAGGGGAGGTTATAATAAAATAAATGTGGTACCCTGACTCAGGTGTGCCTACCATCTGAGTTCAGAGCACAGTGGTCATGCTGTTGTGGTGTGGTCGACGGTTCATAACCAGCCCAAAGACACTGCTCCTAAGATTCAGAAGACACTCTAACATGGTGTTTGTAAAAGATTCATGCTGAAGTACGTGCAGTTCAAAGGGAGGGACGAAAACACACCAGCAGGAGCCTACACAAGGGAGGACGATGGACTTGAACTCTGGGAGCCTTTGTGGAGACAAAGGACAAAAACACCAGAGTTCAAAGGTCAGTTTAAGAGGAAAATACAATAATAGAAAGTGTATTTTCAACTCTTTCTGCAATCCTAGGAACGGAGCCCAAGGTATCACACAAGCCAGACAAATACTATGCCACTCAGCCCCTATGAGTTTTAATGCACCTTCAAATTTAGTAAGACGTTAAAATAATGTAATTAACAAAAATAGTCTACTTGACCTATGAGACTCTGACAACAGGAAAATCTATACTATGTATGTATGTATGTATGTATGTATGTATGTATGTATGTATGTATGTATGTGTGTATGTATTGTATGTATTACAAAGAAGTAAGTTTGCTCTATCATGTGGAGTGTTCCAGATCATGCTTTTTAATGAAACTGAAGGTAAATTCCCAGGGATGCCCATCAGCTGGTAAGAGCTGGTCTAGCATGCCTTTGTGACTCAGTCCCAGCACAGAAATAACTGAACAGAGTTGCACATGCCCATGGTCCAAGCACCAGGGAGGCAGAGACAGGAGGTAGAAGCTCACAGTCATTATTTTGGTGAGTTCAAGGCTAGCCTGGGCTACGTGAGATCCTGCCCCCTACAAAAAAAGAAAAGAAAAGAAAGAAAAAAAGATAAATATAAGGTAAATATCTGATAAAATGCTTAACTCCCCTAAGTGTTTGAGAAAGCAATACACTCATAAATCCTATGAATTAAGAGAACATTTAGTGGGACTTTAAATGCATTTTGAACTGTGCCTTTTTAAATATTGATGAAAAATGTGTGTTATAGTTAGGTCTTGAGCTTAGATGGTATCTAAACTATTTGAAGACGCTAAAAGAAAACTTTTAAAGTTTACTATTTTGCACACATATAAGTGTGTAATATACACCCCTATATGTATATATGTTCACCTGCATGGACACGTGTGTTCAGGTGCACATATATGCACATATGCACATATGTATGCAAGCCAGAGCTTGACCTGGGTGGGTGTCTTCCTTGATCACTTTCTGCTTTATTGCTGCGCAGGGTCTCTCACCGAACTGTGAGCCAGTCAGTTTAGCTAGTCTGACTCCTGAGTGCTGGGATTACAGGTGAGCTGTCATGCCCACCTGGCTTTTATGTGGGTGTTGGGGACCCACATTCTGGTCTGTGTGCTTGCAAAACAAGTGCTTTATCCACTGAAACTCATTCCCAGTCCCTGGTCTACTGTTTTTTGTTGTTGTTGTTTTTTGTTTTTTGTTTTTTGGGTTTTTGTTTTTGAGGAAACAATGTAGAAATTAACAAAAAACTAAGAAAATTAAAACATTGAAAGTAAAGCCAAAATAGTTTATTCAAAATGTGAAATTAATAACCCTGTTCTTCTGAAGATTGAGGAAAACTTAAAAGGCAGATATTATCATTATGTAGAATAAGACACGTGCAGTCATGACAGATAAGAAAGTTGCATTTTTTTTTAGGTGAAATAGAAATCTTTTACTTGAAATAACACTTTGCAAAACTGATCAAAGCAGAATGTTAAAATCTGCAAAGGGCTATTACATTTTTCAAAACACACTCATAACGAGAAGAAACATGAAGTGTCGGGTCTGGACAGCTCTCTCAGAAGCCTCACACATCCTGGTTGCTTTCAGGAGGTCAGCCAACACTGACGGCAGAAGTTGGCAAGCATCACTCAGTCCCTGGAATCTTTCCGGCAGAGCCAGCAAGCTCTGAGCTACATGACCAAGGGCAGGCGTGTGACTGAGTCAGGGTATGAACCCAAACTTATTTGACTCCAAAGCCCACACAATCCAGCCAAGCCATGCTAAGGGGAAGCATTGCCTTTATTCTGAGTACTGCCAAGGAGAAAATGGAGGCAGACAAGACAAGCTCCCAGCCCTCTTGGGAAAGTGACCTTAGAGGAGAGATACTTACCAGTAACTGTCCTAGAAGGTCAAAGGTTCTGTCTTGGAGGTTGTTCCAGTTGATGGGAAAGAATCAGAGAGTCTGTGTTCTGGTGCAGCAGCTGCCTTGTCTGTAGTGAGAGCTGGAGAGGACTTTGTTCTCAGGCACGGTGCATCCTGGCAGGGGCTTTGTTAGACACTCAAATGAGTGACCTGACCACAGAAAGGAGACTAGAGTGAGTCCACTCCCCCGCTGAGAGTGGTCCTGTGGGCTTATAACTGGGCTGGGGGGAGCCTACCCACAAGGCTTACTGCTGGCCTGCCCACTACTCTGTCGCTGAAGAAACCAATGGGTAAAGAGACAGACTTCTTATCCGCATCTGTTCCCTTACCTGCAAAAGTTTGATGTCCCAGGATAGTCTCAAACAGGTGATAAGCAACAACTCTCAGGTCCCTCCTTCATACCTCCCTCCTTCCAGTCATCCCCATGGCTGTCTGGACACGATGAGTTGTTTTGAAGTGTCCACTACTCTCAAAGGAGACTTGAAGCTCAGTGCTGAAGTCAGTCTCCATCTGCATGGCCTGCTGCCATTTGCTGGGACAAGAGTGAGATCAGGCTCCGACCCAGCTCAGTCATTGCCCTAGAGTCCTACCCCGGAGAATTTACTGTCTTAGCCTACACATTTGCTTCATCTGATAAACATAAAAATGGGACCACGGGCTGGAGAGATGGCTCAGTGGTTAAGAGCACCAACTGCTTTTCCAGAGGTTCTGAGTTCAATTCCCAGCAACCACATGGTGGCTCACAACCACTTGTAATGAGATCTGGTGCCCTCTTCTGGCCTACAAGGACACATGCAGGCAGAATACTGTATACATAATAAAATAAATCTTAAAAAAAAAAAATGGGACCACTTTTCTTCTCAAGAAGAGAAAAGCCAACTTTTTACACATACGGTGTCAGGAAGGGAAGCGGGGGCCAGGTCTCTGGCTGCGAAGCAAGGAGAACGCCTGTGTCACTTTTAGCGTAGCAGGTTCTGTTGCTGAAGTGTTAAGATGCTTGATGTCCTTGCTTAGCCTGGGGACAGCTTCAGGTCCCCTCCTCTACCTCCCAACACTAGCTCCTCTTCACCTGTTGGTAACATTTCACGTATGTGCATTTTTATTTCTTTGAGGAAGAATGGGTGGCATGTTTGAATGAAAAAAAGAAACAAAAAAGAAAGGACCTGGCTGCTCCTAGCTATGGTGGAGGAGAAAGTCTATTATAGATGTGTGAGAGGACATAGCCAGAGGTAAGGAACAGGGATATCTGGAAGAATCCGGAGTAGACACTGTTACCATTCAGGCATCTGTACTGGCCTGCCCTTAGGGTCCTGACAGGATACATCCTCAGCTGCAGCCACTAAGAGCACCCCCTGTGCACGTTCGCTCGGTTCCTTATAAAAGGCGGGCCTTGCCCACCTCCTGTCTCTTTCTCTTCCTTCGCTCTCGTCCCCAGGGACCGGTCTCTGCCCCCTTCTCTGCCCCTTCTCTCCCCTCCCTCAATAAACCTCCCACACGGGCCCTGTTGTATGGCGTGACTCCTTCCTGGCACTTTTAAAACACAACCTAAGGTGCTGTGACTGGAATAGGCTCTCCCAGCAATTTGCTGGGACCCTGAAACCTGGTCCACACGTGACGGCCCGACTTTCCCACCTAAGGATCCCTGGGGCTCTCCATTCAACACCGACGATTGATACGCCCCTCTTCTTCACTTCTGGCCATTTTCCACGAGTGAGGCTTCGTTTCTCGAGCACAGCTCTCACCTTCTGGCTTTTTCTCGAAGTCCTGGTACCAGGCGACTGTGTCTCACTTGGGCTCTTAACCCTCTGCCCCTGCTTTTTTTGATGATGATCCCCCTCAGTCCTCACTGAATTTCTAGGACGCTAGTGATTCCAGCCCTTGGATCTTCTCTACCCCACTCATAGAAAATTGGCTTACCACCATATCTACCGCCTGACTTAAGGGCTAAACTTATCCGCCTTTGCCCCAATATCCCTTAGATATCAATTCAAATGGCCACTTACTGGCACCCCATACCCTGGTATTTCACAGGACCTTTGCAACTTCTGCCAGCGATCCGATAGATGGAGGGAGGTGCCCTGTTTTTAAGCTTTTTCCAAGCCCTTCTCTCTGTTCTTTCCCTGCTCTACTCAGCTCCTGCTAGCTATGAAGCCTGCTGCTGTGCTTCCCTGTTAAGCTGCATTTCCCCCTGCCCAGCCTCTGCCAAAGCAGTTACATCATCACCTGTCGCCCGATCCTTTTCCACGGCATGTGCACCTTTCAAAAGTGCCCGCCAGGCAGAGCCCATCATTCTCTTTGCCTCGTCTCTTGCCTCTTATTCCTCTCCTTACCTCCAATTCCCTCTCTTGCCTCTTCTTTTCTCTTTTGCTTCTCTTCCCTCACGTCTGCCTGCCTCTCCCGAGTCCCCACTCCAACGCGGTCTTTCACTCCTTTACTCTCTTACTCGTTCGCTCTGCCCCTCCTGATAAACCTCTTGCACCAGCTCTGTTGTGTGTGTGGCGTGTTTGTTTAGCGGCATACCTTGACAGGGCATCCACTTCATACTAGGACCTCCCCCGCCTGCTCCACCCCACAGCAGATCTGCTCTCTTCCACCCATAACTAATCTGCCTTCTTATTCACCGACAGATTTGCCTTCCATTCAGTACCAACAATTGGGTCTCTGGTGGGGCTACCTGCCTCTGACCGTTCCCCTGGATGTGAGACTGGCTTCAGCATTCCTTGGACCAGGCAGTTGGGGAATCAAGAAAGAATTCTCCACTTTTTCTTTGCTCTGAGAGCTGCTTGTGTCTGTCTTCTCTCTCTCTCTCTCTCTCTCTCTCTCTCTCTCTCTCTCTCTCTCTCTCTCTCTCTCTCCTGTTTGTTTGCTGCAACATGCGGGTAAGTCAGAGATGGAGAAGCCAGCCTCATCTGACTTAGCACATACCAGTTTTCCTTTTCTTTTAATTTATTCAACTCTTGTTTAATGTGTGTGTGTGTGTGTGTGTGTGTGTGTGTGTGTGTGTGTATACATGATTTGGATTTAACCCTGTATGTGTAAATATAAGCTGGGTTTAATTCTGTGTGTATGTGTATGTAACTATTGTCTAGAAAAACATGTTTTATAGAGCAACCATGTGGCTCTCCTCCATCTTGACTGGTGACCTCATTATGATGTCTTGTGAGCTCCAGAATGGACTTGGATCCACCTCAAACAACATCTTGCCAGGTCCAAGCAGGTGCCGGATAGTTCCACAGAGCCTGGACAGCGAAATGAAACAGCCAGCTACCCAAGGGCGTGGCCAGTACCCTAATTTTCTCAGGTCCCCCAAAGATGATTGACACACACCCCAGGCCAGCAGGAAGCAGTCTCAAGAACACGGCACCCTCATTCGTGCCTCACCTGCTACCCCTTTCTAACTCCTCACCTTTTTATAATAAACAAAAGGTAGGAATGTTGGCATTTAGGCATTTGTACTGGTCTGCCCTTAAGAGCACCTCCTGTGCACATTCGATATATTCTTTCTCTTCCTTCGCTCTGGTCCCGAGGGACAGGTCTCTGTCCCCTTCTCTGCCCCTTCCCTCAATAAACCTCCCACTGGGGCTCTGTTGTATAATGTGACTCCTTCCTGCTGCTTTTAAAATACAACAGAAACAACCAGACTGAGCTGGGCGTGTGAGGAGAGGGGAGGGGGAGGAAAGATGGGAGAGAGGGGAACCAAGTGCAGCCGCCAGGAGGCCAAAGTTACAAGAGGGGCTGCTAACCAAAATGGTTGAATTATATAGGGAAGAGCCTCTGAGGGAAGGGCAACCCAGCCTCTGGGCTGGAGAGTTCAGGGTAGGGACTGAGGGATGCTGGGAGAATCCGACAGCCAGGTCCACTTGGGTGTTAAATAGGCACCTCAGCCATTTGTCCTGGGTTTGAAACTTAACATCCCAAACTTTTTTTGATAACAAATGAATGATAAGGGGCGACATAATCATCTATGACTACCTCCTGCTGACATTGGGGCGTTGTTGTTGGGAACCTAAAAAGTTGGAATGTTGGAAAGTCCGGTAAGAGCAGACTATTTCTCTTGCTGTCTAGGCTCTGCAGGACTTTCTGGGGCTAAGAAAGTGCTGGCAGCAGTCAGAGCAGTTTCAAGTCTTTGACTGGAAATCCGCTGGAACATATGTACGCTAAGGGCAGAAGGTAACGGTAAGGACTTTAGGGGGAAATTTTTTCTTAGTTGTACAATTGATGCTTTTAGGCCCGTGGTGCTGGTAGCTGAGAGTAGAATCCCTGAAACTTACAAAAATTGTTTTTTGTTTGACTGTTTTTGTTTTTGGAGACAGGGCTTCTCTGTGTAACCCTAGCTGCCCTAGAACTCACTCTGCAGACCAGGCTGGCCTCAAACTCAGAGATCCGCCTGCCTCTGCCTCCCGAGTGCTGGGATAAAGGCGTGCGCCACTATCACCAGGCAAGAATTACAAAAAGATTGCTTTAGATAAGCTAGCATCACCATTGTTTGTAATGTGTACTGAAATCCACATCGTAGAAAAGGCAGCAAACTCACACCTTTGAGTCATAATAAAAGCTTGGGAACCCAAAAATGACTGGTTAAAAGCATGAACACTCTTTCCTTTATCCAGAAGACTTGATGTACATAGATTAGCTGTTTTTAGCACAATGAAAAGCACTTTTAAATCTGTACTTAGAAGACAACCAGAGCCGGGCAGTGGTAGCACACACCTTTAATCCCAGCACTTGGGAGGCAGAGGCAGGCGGATCTCTGTGAGTTCGAGGCCAGCCTGGTCTACAGAGTGAGTTCTAGGACAGCCAGGGCTACACAGAGAAACCCTGTCTCCAAAAACAAAACAACAACAAAAAGGACAACCAGAGGAAATTTAAAATCTTGAGCTTGTGACTATGATAATAGCAGTCCGTGCTTACCAGAGGTAGATTAATAGCTTATCAAAACCCCACTGACTAATGCTAAAACTCTGGATTTTTGAAGTCTTAGTATAACAATAGTATGGTGAATGAAAGAAATCTGAAGCATTTTTTAATATTTTTAAATCACTTTTTCCCCAATTATTTACCATGAGACACAAGTCAAGTGGTTGATTACTGACAGCACTGATTGTAAAGCAAGTTACTTTAAATAAAGGAATAGTAAAGTTACTTTGAAACTTCTTTTGTGAATCTCTCTCTCTCTCTCTCTCTCTCTCTCTCTCTCTCTCTCTCTCTTTCCCCCCTTCCCCCCCTCCGCTCTGGTAGTAAGGTAAACTGTGTCTAGACCTAGTACTAGCTCTAGGAAAGTGAGGGCTGTGCCCTGATTTTTACACATGACGAGAACTGAGAAGGCAGATGAAGCCTTGGTTGCTGCTATTAAATTGACAAAGCTCTCACTAGCCCAGTCATTAGTGCCAGAGATCAGAGAAGGATACATTCCACCTGAGTGAGACCGAGCAGCTTCCAAATCTCTTAAAAATGAGAGACTTACCACTATCTGGACAATCACTCTAGGTCCCTCTGTGGTCCTTGGGGACAGCATCCATCTTCGGCTGCCAGGTCCAGAAGATCGAGCAGACTTTCCTATGGAGTAGGAACTTGGGTGGGACCCACCTGCCTTGCCTAGGCAAAGCAGGGCAGTCAATTCCCCAGTGTCCTGCTTGTCCACAGTCTGGACAGGGTCCTGGCAGACGTGAAGGACAGTTTTTCACCCAGTAGCTAGCTTTGCCTCATTTAAAGCAAGCACCAGGTGGAATTCTCTGCACATCATCTTCTCTGGAAGAGATAGAGGTGTTCCAGGAGCTGGCATGTCTCTCTATCATAAAAAGCCTTAAAAAAATTTCAGCCATATATATGTGTATCTATAATATATTTTTTTAATTTATTTATTACGTATACAGTGTTCTGTCTGCATGCATGCCTGCAGACCAGAAGAGGGCGCCAGATCTCATTTCAGATGGTTGTGAGCCACCATGTGGTTGTCGGGAATTGAACTCAGGACCTCTGGAAGAGCAGCCAGATGCTCTTAACCGCTGAGCCATCTCTCCAGTCCTATCTATAACATTTATAAAATGTCACAGGAGCGATACCACAGAGGGGCACAAGTTTTCACCAACATCACGTCTGGATGTGTCAGCTCACCACTACAACAGACTAAGTCACAGATGAAGGGGACAGGCTTTGGGGCCGGGGGGAGCCGCTGTCCAGTCACAGAACGGCTGTCCAGGCAAGCTTGGTAGGGGAGGTCTCCGAGGAGCGAGGAGCAGGCGGGAGGGATCTGGTTAGAGGTCGAAGGGGGCCTGGGGCCCTCAGGATGGGACAGACTTGCCTGACCCGATCGGCTGGCAGTTGGAGGGAAAGCCAAGAACAAACCAGAGAGAGAAAAGGAAGGAGAGCTGGTAAGGAAGAGCAGCCAGCCCCAGCGGAGGCAAGGGGATGAGGCAGGTGTGGATGTGGGCAAGGCTCCCAGAAAAGAGGCAGACAGGAGAATGAAAAAGGGAAGATGGGAGGTGCTGGGCCATAGCTAGCAGGCAGTCTGAGTGGAGGCTGGATGGCCCTCTCTTGCCACGCATATGGCCTCTCACACACCACCCAGGCAATGTGCCCACAGGGTCTCCCTCTTCTCTGATCACTGTTTCTCACATGCCACTGGCCCAGAGCCACCCCAAGCCTCGGGGAGTCCCATGTAACAGCCATGATGCCAGAAGTGCTTGAACCAGGAGAGCAAAGCTAAAAGGGTTGACTGGAGGGAGCACTGAAGGCCCCTCAGGTGTTCAGAAAGCCCAGGAGTCCTCTGAGGGGATCCTGGGGAGGCTGGGAGGCAAGCAGCCCATGTCTGTGGCCATAGACTTATAAGTCTAAGAGGGGAGCCTCCGCTGGTCAGGGGGCTGCAGGTCACGTCGGTGAGGCTGGGCCCTCCATAGCTGACACTCCTCAGGGGTCACTGGTAGTGATTCTGGGCACCCCAAGTGGGGACAGTGGGGGTGCCAGGTCACCTGGGGAGGGGAGCCAAAGGGATCAGGGAAGCCCCCGGCCTTGAGGGCACGGGGAGAGGGAGGGCTCGGGGGCTTGGTGCTACAGTGTGGGGCTGGAGGTGGGCAATCTACGAACAACAAGAGCCAAAGGAAAAAAGCCTTAAAAGTTTTTAAATGCCAAATAACCGTCTTCCGTATCCAGAGAGCCTAGTCCAGTCCCATGGGAGCTCCACAGCCACCAGTCCACAGTTCATGGGCTTCCACTAGTGTGGCCGGTCATCTCTGCATGTCCTCCCATCATGATCTCGACGTCCCTCACCTGCAGTATCTCTCCTCTCTCTCATCAATTGGATTCCCGGAGCTCATGGGAGACCTTGATTTGGGGGATGTGGTGATGGCGGGGTAGCTTGGGAAAGAGGGCTGGGGGGTGGGAGGAGAGACGAGGGGGGATCCGTGGATAGTATGTAGAGTGAGTAGTTTTTTTTGGTTTTTTTTTTTTTTTTTTTCGAGACAGGGTTCCTCTGTGTAGTTTTGCACCTTTCCTGGAGCTCACTTTGTAGACCAGGCTGGCCTCGAACTCACAGAGATCTGCTTGCCTCTGCCTCCCGAGTGCTGGGATTAAAGGCGTGCGCCACCACCCGCCTGGCGCAAATTTCTTAATAAAGAAAAATGAAAGAAAAAGAAGTTTTTAAATGCCATTTTAAGCAGATCTCTAAAGAGTTTGAGGAGTACCTATCTATTAAGTATACCTAATTCAGTTACTTGCTTTAGGCTTAACTTGGAAAACATATACAGGAGGCTAAATAAACCTTATTCCTGTAGTTAATTACATTAGTACTTAGGATGACTACAAGTATAGTTCTGAACACATTAAAGAATTTGATCGCCGGGCATTGGTGGCGCACGCCTTTAATCCCAGCACTCGGGAGGCAGAGGCAGGCGGATCTCTGTGAGTTTGAGGCCAGCCTGGGCTACCAAGTGAGTTCCAGGAAAGGCGCAAAGCTACACAGAGAAACCCTGTCTCGAAAAAAAAAAAAAAAAAAAGAATTTGATCATTTATAAGGTGACTGACCATTAACTTGCATGTCTTAATTATCCTTAACAGTTAGTTAGTAGCTTATATAAGGTTAGAGTTTTGCGACTTTCTCCCTTTTAAGTCTGAGTCTTAAAAATAACAAATTTTGAATTGAAGCTCTTTTAGTATCAAAATAAAACTTTAAATCATAGATAGAGTCCATAAGGAAACTGATTACTTTACGGATCCTTTTATAGTGTGCTATGATTGATAATGGGCTCACGTAAAGAAATCAAACCAGCCACTTCATGGGTGAAAAGGGAAAAAGTTTATTCCAAACTGCCAAGGCTGTCTCCTGGGAAATCAAGAAGTGACAAGGGAAAGATTTTCAGGGTTCAATGAGAATGGGAGAAGGAGTATTGTGAGTTGGGGGAGGGTAGTTGTGAAAAGGGACTGAGGGAGCCTAGAGACTAGCATTGACCTTCACAAGTAAATAGGCACCACAGTCATATGTTAATGAAAGAGTTACAAGTTCCTCTTGCCAGAAATGAGAAGAGTGACTCTTTAGCAAGCAGGAGCTTTCTTCAAGGCCCTGAGAGAATGGGAACTTTTGTCTAAATGCCTGACCTTGGGGAAAGGACTTTCTTGGAGAACCAGACATATAATTATAGAATATTGCAGGGTTTGTTTTGTTTTTATTTTTTATGGGGTTTTTTGGCTTTTTTTTTTTGGGGGGGGGGGAGTAGGTTATGACTTAGTTTTTCCAAATAGCTAAAGCTTAAAGTGAGCAAAGACAAAGCTAGACAAATATTACTGTGAACCAGAGCAGCTTGTTTTCTAGCAGCTTGTTGTTAAACATTTAGCAAAGATGGAAGTAGTTATACATCCTAAACCATCTCTTGTTAATCTGAATAGACCTTTATAACCTTAGAAGTTTATCATCATATAGAGGACATTGTACACCAAAGTTGAATCATACTGTATAATATATATTATAATATAGTATATATATTATATTGTAGCAAATATAACCTTAAATTTTTATCATCATACAAAAATCCATACTAATCCAAAATATTTGAGACTTGTTGGGGCTACTGTAGTCTAGAAAAAGATACAATGATAAACAGAGAGCTCATTAGGATTAAGAAGTTTTACAGTTGTTGCATCATGTGGCATGTGAAGCCACGTGGTATGTACTCTTTAACCTTAGTAAAGATGGTTGTCAGACATGTGGCTGCTTACATCTTGAAGGTCATCAGCCAAGATGGAAGAGAGCCACACGGTTGCTATTTAAATTATCTGTTTTCCTAAACGAGTTGAATCTAAGTTACATATTCAGTATATTCTTCATAAGAGTTCAGTCACATATATGGGATGTTATAGCAAATTTAAATTCCCACTATAGGTTTTAACCATAAGCTTTTTGTTATAAGTTTAAAGCCAAAGTTTGTTACAGATTTTATAGATTCTTTAACCACACCCAATGAATTTACAAATTAATCCTGAGATAAAGACTATTTACACACACACACACACACACACACACACAGTCTTAAAAGATTTCTTGAAACTGGGTGGTGGTGGTGGTGGTGGTGGTGGTGGTGGTGGTGGTGGTGGTGGTGCACGCCTTTAATCCCAGCACTCAGGAGGCAGAGCCAGGCGGATCTTGGTGAGTTCAAGGCCAGCCTAGCCTACAGAGTGAGTTCCAGGACAGGTTCCAAAGCTACATAGAGAATTCCTGTCTCAAAAAAACCAAGAAAGAAAAAACAAAAAAGATTTCTTGAGAGCAGAGCACAGAGAAATCATAGAGATAAAAGACTTAAGAGTGGAAAGTTGTAAAACCTTAGAGATAAGAGAATTTGGGATCATTTGCTTATGCCATGGCAAAAGTTGTTACAATCTGTGAGAATTTGGAATCCTGCCATCTTTGGCCATCAAGCTATACCAAGCCATTTTCAGTAAGACAGCAAGGCTTTAAGAAAATCTGAGTCAGCAGAGAAAAAAAATGACATCATAAAATTTGCAGGCAAATGGATGGAACTAGAAAAATATCATCGTGAGTGAGGTAACCCAGACTCAGAAAGACAAACATGGTATGTACTCACTCATAAATGGATACTAGATATAAAGCAAAGGACAATCAAACTGCAACCCACACATCCAGGGAGGCTACCTGGGGGCGGGGAGGGTTACTACCTAGGATGACTGTGGCTTATAATAATGAGTTTTAGTTTTGCCCAATCACTGGGCAAGATTTAGTGAAACATTTCACTATTAGGATAAGAATATGTACCGTATCAAGCTGATGAAAGAATATGCTGGCTGTACTTTCAGGAGGGAAGGCTAAAATCCTTTTAGATTATAAATTAGCCTATAGAAAAATGTCCGCTGTAAATCAAACAGTGAAGGGGAATTTGAATAAGAATCTCACTTACACAACTTAAGTAAAACATAGCTCTCTGAACCAGATGAAGATAGGTTTCTTCTGTGTCCCAGAATCTAATCAATATTTATATGTATAATTCAGCTATTATTTGGCTTAAAAGGGCTTATTGGGAAATGTTATCATTTTCACTATTTTCTACAGAGAAAATATTTTCCAGTTTCAAATAATCCTGGACTTTTGAATTACAACCTGTTTTTATGTTTAAGCTATCTGTGTATTATTTCTCTTGCAGTTGTACATAAAGTGTTTTTACATTTAAAAAAAAAGGACAAATACTATAGAATTGTATTACATAAACTAAATAGAATATACAATTCATAGAGACAGAAAGATTAGATGTTATCTCAAGATGGAGAAGAAAAGAATATAGAGCAATGATTTCTTTTCTTTTCTTTTTTCTTTTTTTTGTTTTGTTTTGTTTTTCAAGACAGGGTTTCTCTGTGTAGCTTTGGTGCCTGTCCTGGATCTCGCTCTGTAGACCACGCTGGCCTCGAACTCACAAAGATCCTCCTGGCTCTGCCTCCCGAGTGCTGGGATTAAAGGCATGCGCCACCACTGCCTGGTGAGCAATGAGCAATGATTTCTTAAGTACAGAATTTCTGTTTTGTGTGATGGAAAAGTCCCACAAATGGACAGTAGTATCAGGACATAATATCATGAATGTAATAAATCAATACAATTAATGTAATTCATGAATATTATAAATATAGTTATTAGATGAATACTGCGAATATAATCAATAAATACCATAAATGTAATTAATATCATGAGTGTAATTAATGAATATCATGAGTGTAATTAATATCTTGAATGTAATTCATGCCACTGAATTGTGAACTTAAAAATGGTTACAATTGCAAATATTATGTTTATTTAAAAAAAAATAAAGTGGAATGTAATCACCATTAAAAAAAAATCTGAGTCAAGGAAGGAATTGAGTCCAAAGAGGAAGAGTCGCAAAAGAACTCCACCATAGGGAGGGTTAGGCAGCAAAGAGACAGAGGACAGTGTAGCCATAAGGGACAAGGAGGAACAAGCAAGAACTCTACCCAATGGAGGGTTCCAATATCGAAGAAGCCAGGAAGGCATAGAGAACCTTCAGGGCTTAGCAGGCAGCTCCGACGGGGAGGCCACTCACAAGGTATAGGCCCAGAAGAGCACAGGGAGAGATAGGACAGGTAGCTCCAAGGGGAAGGGGCAAGGAAAAGTCACAGACCTAGGAGCATATAGGCAGCTCCTAAGAGGAGGTGAGAAAGTTCCAGAGAGGTGCTGAGGAGCCACGAGGGAGCAAACTGGGTAAGTGTCATGATGACAAGAATTTCAGTCTGCGGTGTCCCAAGTGGACTGAGACTTGTCAGAGAAAAATGTTCCAAACCACAGAGGAGGGGTGTTCCTTTCCACATGATAGGAGCCCAGTAGCACACTTTCCCCCACCCTGCAGAAAAATGGCCGATAGCTTGGACAGATAGGAGCCACAGGAAGAGAGAAGACAGTTTTATTTTCTCCCATTGACCTAGCAACTTATAGATTCTTAACATTTTCTACTAATCACGTTTAAGATTATAGTTGAGCACATAAGAGCCCTCTTCTTAGATATTACCTGAATTTAGCCTTTAGTTAATTCATTTCCCCATTGGTCACTTCCCTTTGGGGTTGCAAATGATAATTAATGGTTATTGCCTCCCTTTGTGATTCTTATCACCCCTCCGTTTGACCCTGGAAGCCTGGCTTTGCACTGCCAAGGGATTACTGCTTGTAAGTGTATATATACCGGGACTTCCAGGGTACGGGGGACAGAGAAGAGAAAAGAGAATGGAAGAACTAGATGAGTAAGAACTTGAGATGGACAAACTGAGATGGGGAAGAACTAGATTGAAGGGCTAGAAGAGAGTACCAGAGGAACGAGATGGAAGATGAGGAAGAGCCAGATGGAGAAGTACTAGCTGGGTAAGGACAAGCTGAAAAGGACCTAGATGAGGCAGAATTAAGACAAGAGAATTAAGATAGAACTTAGAGGGAGCAATAGCTAAGTATAGAGAGAAATCAGGCAAGAAAGGAGCTAGGCACGAGAACAGAACTGAAGCTGTGTATATAGGATGTTATGCAAGTGGACTACAGAGCTCAGTATGCTGAGATTCTATTTCCTGAAAATAGTCCTCGCCGTTAGTAGTTCTCTCTCCTGAGCCCCTGGGATGTATACTATTAAGGCTGGTCCCTCTGATATACAAGATGGTTAGGTAAGGTGGAGGGAAGAAGTGCCTGAAGAGGTAGACTCTGGAATCAAATTTGGTGGGTGGCAAAGCCAGCAGAATCAAATGATCCGTACATACCTCAGGAGAGTCGGATCAGTGGCTTGGTTCAGAGTTCCTTGGAGAGGAAACTCATTTAAGCCACTTCTGGGTTTCAGCACCAGATGAATGAAGAAGAAAAAGGACGAGGAGGAAGAGGAGGAGGAGAAGGAGAAGGAGAAGGAAAGGAAAGGATGTGACTGCTCCTAGGTATGGCGGAAGAGAAAGTTTATTGTAGATAAAGGGAGAGCATAGCCAGAGGCAGAGATATCTGGGAGAGTTCAGCACAGACATGACCCTGAGCCCTGTGAGGAGCTGGGGGGAGGGAAAGAGAGAATGGGAATGAGAGAGAGGGGAACCAGGTGCAGCAGCCAGGAGGCCAAAGGTACAAAAAGGGCAGGTAACCAAGATGGTTGGATTATATAGGAAAGAGCCTCTGGGGGAAGGGCAGCCCAGGCCCTAGGCTGGAGAGTTTAGGATTGAGGGCGGGTATGTGAGCCAGCCATACCCTGTAACAGGCAAGAACTGAGGGATGCTGGAAGAACCTGGTGGCCAGGTCTACTTTGATATGTTAAATAGGCACCACAGCAGTTTGTCCCTGGTTTGACACTTAGCCATTTTCATGTGCTGGTGTGGCAGGGTGCATGTGTGTGTGTGTGTGCATGTGTGTGTGTGTGTGTGTGCATGAGTGTGTGTATATATGAGTGTGGGTATATGTGTGCATGAGTGTGTGTGTGCATGAGTGTGTATGTGTGCATGAGTGTGTGTGTATGTGTGCATGAGTGTGTGTATATGTGTGCATGAGTGTGTGTGCATGAGTGTGTATGTGTGCATGAGTGTGTATGTGTGCATGAGTGTGTGTGTATATGTGTACATGAGTGTGTGTGCATGAGTGTGTGTGTGTGTGTGTGTGTGTGTGTGTGTGTATGTGTGTGTGTGTGTGTGAAGTCACAAAGTACTTAAGGCAGATTTCAAGCCTGGAAGGCCACTTTTGTTTTAAAATTTAACCCGAAACTAAAGACTAGATAAACAACATGGCCAGCCGGGCAGTGATGGTGCACACCTTTAATCCCAGCACTTGGGAGGCAGAGGCAGGTGGATCTCTGTGAGTTCGAGGCCAGCCTGGGCTACAGAGTGAGTTCCAGGAAAAGGCTCAAAGCTACACAGAGAAACCCTGTCTCAAAAAAACCAAAACAAAAACCAAGAACCATGGGAAAGGATGTAGGTAGTGGTCAGGGGAGGAGGTCCTACCTAAGTGACAGGAATCCCTCCCACCTTGAAGTGGTAAACCTTTCCTAACCTCTGGAACACAGCAGCTCCTGCAGGGGTCGCTGGATATCAGATATGGCTTATGGCTTATTTTATAGAGGTTTTGTTTGTTTTTATTTTTCATTATGAAGGAAGGGAGGAAGAAAGGAGGAAAGGGGGAGGAAGCTGAGCTTCAAAAGGTACATGGTGAAATCTCTACCCACCCATCTCGGAGCTCCTCATAGCTAGCTGCTAGGCATAGTTGGGCGTTTTCCAGCATTTTCTCAAATTTGCTTTTAATTGAATGAGTGTGCTAACATGGATGTATACCTCTCTGCCTATAACGCATATTGACTCACACTGCTTTTTCATTCGATGGCTCTCATTCTTCTGAAAGGCCACCCAGCATTTCAGGACAGAGATGGACCGTGGTTTACTGTGCTGATCTTCTGTTAGGGTCATTCATTCCTATTGCATTGTACAGCAAAGAACACATTTTTAAAGTGCTTCTCTGCACTTCTGTGGTCACCAAGCTTTCATTATCCTTAGTCTCATCTTTGTTCTGTATGTTTAGTGTTTTGATTATTATGTGATGAGGGGACTTTTTTTTTTTTTTTTTTTGATCCAGCCTATTTGGTGTTCTGTAAGCTTCTTGTATCTTCATAGGTATTTCTTTCTTTAGGTTGGGAAAGTTTTCTTCTATGATTTTGTTGAATATATTTTCTGTGCCTTTGAGTTGGTATTCTTCTCCTTCTTCTATCCCTACTATTCTTAGGTTTGGTCTTTTCATGGTGCCCCAAGTTTCCTGAACGTTTTGTGTTATGACTTTTTTGGCTTTAGTGTTTTCTTTGACTGACGAATCTATTTTCTCTATTGTATCTTCAACATCAGAGATTCTCTTCCATCTCTTGCATTCTGTTGGTTATGCTTGCATCTGTAGTTCCTGTTCGTTTAGTCAGATTTTCTATTTCCAGCATTCCCTCAGTTTGTGTCTTTATTGTCTCGATTTCAATGTTCAAATCTTGAACTATTTCCTTCATCTGTTTAATAGCTTTTTCTTGGCTTTCTTTGATTTCTTCCAATTTTTTGTTTGTTTTTTTCTTCCACTTCTTTAAGGGAATTTTTCATTTCCTATTTAAGGGCCTCTATCATCTTCTTAAATTCATTTTTAGGATTGATTTCTTCTGCTTCTGCATTGGTATGTTCAGGTCTTGCAGGAGTAGAATCGCTAGGTTCTGATGTTGTCATGTAGGTCTTTATGCTGTTGTCTGTATTTTTGCACTGGCATCTACTCATCTCTTCCTCTGCTTGGTGCAGGCGGTGTCTGTGAAAGTGCCTCTCTTATTGCAATTGATAGTCTTCGTCCACTGGGAGTTCTTGGTCAAATCGGTGCTGTTGGGCTCTGTTTCTCTGGGAGCAGCTTAGTCCAATAGGTGTTAGTGGTTTCTGTCTCAGGGAGCAGCTGTTACCAATCAGTGCAGGGTGGGCTTAGGGCTCCTCTAGTGGTTGTTGGGTTCACAGGGGCTGGTTTTTTTGGTGAGGTAGCAGGGAAAGGTAGCTGCCTGGTCCCTGGGGCTCCAATGGCTAGGGGGAGAGGCACGTAATGTGTCTCTGGGACCTAGGGGCTAGAGACCTGGTCTGCCATCCAGAGATGGGGCCTTACCTGTTCCCAGTAGGGTGGGCTTATGTCTCTGGCGATCTGGTTCAGTGGCTGGATGGCTCCTTCTTTTGCGTTCTTGGGTCACGTTTTGCTGGCTTGCCAACTCCTCAGCTGATCTCGTTTCCTCTGACTGTAGGCTTCAGGATTCTGAAACCTCTCCCAAATGGATCTCAGCTGAACAGGTTGATCAGTAGGGCAATCTCACCAACACCTCCAAGTTGTTGGGCTTTGCATGATCAATTGGCATCTGGGTCTCAGATCAGCCTCCGGCAGGATGCTCAGGTCTGTTCTGGTCATGTCCCAGGGCTGGGATTAAATCCCCGAGTGCTGGGATTAAAGGCGTACGATCAGTCCTCGATGCTCCTCACTCTCGGTTCACATGGCTTATTTCTCTTTCATTCTGTATGTCTGACTCC
>CABHPH010157177.1:3846-16053 GCA_902168325.1 Peromyscus nudipes
CAGGCACATTTTTTTAAAATTTACTTTGGATTATTTCCCATAACGCTGAGTTGAGAATCTGTCCCCACTCTCAAAGTGAAGCACTTTCCCTCACCATGGATAATGGCTTTCTTCCTTTCCTCACTGAGGTACTGCCCTTCTCAAAAAGAGAGTGATGTTGGGGCTGGATGTGCTATTCAAGTGACTTGTCTAACAATTCTTAGCATCCCTCTCTGCAGTTTTTGTCATGTGGCTGTATGCTCTGTCAGATGCCATTGGTTGTTACAGGGTTGGGAAGGGTATGACAGTGATATCCCCGACATCCCTTGCATTGCTTTCCCTGTGGTTGGCGCTCATGTTTTATTTGTTTAATTTCTACCTTAATGAATAATTCGGGATTTTTCAAACAGTTCTGAACCAAGAGAGCTTATGCTTCATAATTTCCAAAGCTGATTTCAAATATTCTCACATTCTATGGTTTTCCTATAGCTCGTGATGTGACCTCCTCTCTATGGGATGTTAGTTCATCACATGCGGTCATGGTCTGGATGGGGATGCTGTCACCTCTCTTCTCAAATGCCACTATCCAGAGGACATACAGGACCTGTTAGAATATGTCCTGACAGCTCTGTTCTTCCCCTCCTTTAATGGATAACTGTTTTGAAAAAATTTGAAAAAAAATTCAATTTTCCTAAGAGGGGAATATGATATTTGTGTAGCTCTGTTTTTATGCCTCATAGAAAGTTTGAAAGAATGTCAGTACACTTTGCAGTGTTTTTCTTCTTATGGTTTTTAGGCCTTTAAAAATTATTATTTCTCTATTAATAAGTGGAATATTTTTCCATTATATTTTCTAGCCAGTAGATAATAAACTCCTATTCTTAGTTCTTATAGTTTTTCTCTTGGGGATAGTTGTTCTCTTAGATTCTGTTTACATTAGTTATAATAATGACATTTTATCTCTGGCCTTTAAAAATATCATATTTTGGAGGCTGGGCATGGTGATGCACGCCTTTAATCCCAGCACTCAGAAGGCAGAGGCAAACAGATCTCTGAGTCTGAGGCCAGAGCAAGTTTCAGGACAACCAGGGCTACACCTGTCTCGAAAACCCAGATCAATCTATCAATCAATCAATCAATCAATCAATCAATCAATCATATTTGGGGCCTGTGAGTTGGCTCAGTGGGTAAAGGCATTTGCTACACAGACCTAACACCTGAGTTTGATACCTGGAACCCACGTAAAAGTGAAAGCGGGGAGCTGGAAAGATGGCTTGGTGGCTGAGAGCATTTGCTTTTGCAGAGGACCTGCATCTCCGCACCCATACAGCAGCTTACAAGCACCTGTAACTCCAGTTCCAAAGGAGCTGATACCTTCTTCTGGCCTCCGTGGGAACCAGGCAGGTGTGCAGTACACATACATATGTGTAATACGCATACATATATACACGCAGGCAAAGCCCTCATACACATAAAAAATACTTTTTAAAAGGTGGAAGGGGAGATTTGACTCCATGAAGTTGACCTTTGACCTCCGGACGTGTGCCATGGCATGTATATGCCACCCCAACCCCAGATACACAAACAACAACAATAACAAATAAACATGAAAACTAATATAATATTTGTATTTCATGTCGCTGGCTAGAAGTGGTGCTCTACCTGAGACTGTGACAGAAGTCTTACCACGTATCCTTTCTTCTGCCATGAGTGGACACCCACCTGCTGCTTTACCACCCCTGGCATGTCAGTCAGTTACAGGTGTAAGGTCCTGTCTTCTAGTGTGATACATGTTTTCCTTTTTAAGTCACAAAATTGTTACATTAAAATATCTCTAGACTCTATTAAGATGATCTTACAGGTTTTTTTTTTCCCCAATTGGCATATAGAGGCAGAGTACTGAACACTCCATATTCCAGTTGTCATAGCAGCCCAGGGTTAAGTACAGCATTTAACTAGTAAATTATTCATTTTTAAATCTCCTGAATATGATTGGATCGAGATCGGCTTCTCCGTATGTGAGCGCGCGCGCGCGCGCGCACACACACACACACACACACACTCACTCACATACATACATACATACATACACACACATACTCACACACACACATACTCACACACTCACACACATACACATACACACATACATACACATACTCACACACATACGTATACACACACATACTCACACACACACACATACACACACTCACTCACACACATACACACATACATACACACACATACACATACACACATACACATACTCACACACACACTCACACATCACTCAGTATTTTCCATGTATTTTTTCCTGTGGTGTATTTATCCTTGCCACATTTTATCATAAGCTTATGTCAGACTTATAGAGGAGTTGGGAAGCTTTCCATATCTTTCTCTGCTTTAGAACCATCCAGAAGAACTCATCTATAAAACTACCTGAGCTCAGAACCTTCCGTAGGGATGATTTTCCCTCAGTGTTCCATTTCTTTTATGGTTAACGGTCTGTTCAGAGAATAGCCTTTTGAGTCAGTCGTGGAAACTTGATTTTCCCAGAAAATGGTCTGCTTCACCTAGTTGTATGTAGAATAAACATAGAATCAGGTGTGACCAGCCTTTGACACTGTGGCACAGTGTTGACACCCACAAAGTACACACTTAAAAACTGTGCAATTGAGTTACAAAAAACCAAAAACCAAAAACCAAAAACCAAAACCAAAACAAAAACAGAAAAAGCAAGCAAACCCAAACCCTAATAGTTTTAGAGTAATTTAGGATTTTCTTGATTGGGTTCCATTCCTAGCTATCCTCAGCTGTAGGCCCTGGGCTCGATAGTTCTCGTCCTGAGCACTTTGGACATGGAATGGGCACATGAGTGTGTCAGTTTTCCTTGTGTTTCTAAGACTAAATTGCCTCATATAAACAGTTTAGGCAAGGATGGGATTCCTTGGCTCATCCTAGAGAGACTTCATGCATGGTCCTGTGGCTCTGTGCTTGGGCGGAATACTATGGTAACAAGAAAGTGTGGCAGAGGAGCTTCCTTACCTCATTGTGGAAAGGAAGTGACCCAAGAGAAGGAAGAAGTGAGCAGAGACCAGGAAGAAGTTACCTTCAAGGACCTACCTCCAGTAATAATCCACTTCAATCAGGCAGGTTTTAACTCCGAAAGTTTCCAGACTCTGCAAACAGCACCCCTGGCTTGGGACTGATATCTCAAGGTATAGGCTCCCCCGCTCCCCTCCACCCTCCGAGTCAGGAGCACTCTTTAGCCAAATGAGTCACAGTGCCTCATTCTGTGCCTCATTTTACTGAGATTTCCTTTGAGGAGCTGAGGCAGGTTAGACATTTCAAAAGAGAGTTAGAGATCTTCTAGGGAGCCAAACAAAGAAAAGACGGCACAGAGAATTCAGAAAGCTGTGGCTCTCACAGCAAATTCCCTAAGTTCTTAACTTCTGATCATGAACATCTAAATTCTAGCCCTAAAGGGCTGGCAGCTGTTTAGACCCTTGGCCCAGGTTTGAACATTCTAGTTCTAGGTGGAATTCAATGGAAGATTCTATTTTCATATGGGAAATCACTCTTAGACATCTTGACATTCTTGTGGCCAAGGCCACATGTACTAGAAGTACTGTGATCCATTCCTCACCCCATTACTTATTTCCTGGTGTTTCATGTGAAGGTAGCCTTCTCCCTTTAGGTGGGTAAAACCCTTCAGGCTTTGAGGAGTCTCTGCTCCAGGACATTACTCACCCCGTTGGTGTCCATTCAGTCATATAACACACCACCAGGAATACCCCTTATTATGTTAGAACACAGGAGAATAATATCGTTGTAAAGCCAACACTTGTTCACTTGCAAGACAATTTATTTCATTTGACAACTCTACAAAGTTTTCAATACACTACAAAATTTTATGCAAAAGAGAAAAGTGTTTCTGGTCTTCAGGATGAACTAGTTGAGCTTGAAAGAAAAACAATTCTAGTTTATGGTTAGCTCTCCGTCTTCATTTGGGTACCACTTTGCATATCCTGTTATGGTTTCAGCTGGAAATGGGCCTCACAGGTGTGTGTGGGATGTCTGGTCTTCAACTAGTGGTGCTTTGTAGAGAGGTTGTGAGAACATTAGGACGTGGAGGCTGGCTAGGAAAGTAGGTCCCAGGGCACATGCTCTTGAAAGTTATACCTGGTTCCTAGTCTTTCCCCACTATGCTTCTTGACTACCTTGCAGAGAAGAGCCTCCCCTACACATGCTCCCATCACCCTTGGCCCAAGTACACAGAGATAAGCAGCAGTGACTGATGCTCTGAAGCCGTGAACCAAAATGTATCTTCCGTCTAAGTTATGTCGGATAATCTGCCACAGTGGTGGGGAAACTAACTAATAGACTTCACCACAGAGAGATGGAAAATGAAGTATGCATATGGAAAAGGCACAAGTATAGATTCACTCAGCAATTGGCAAAGAGAGATAAGCTGTGAGTCTAGGGATCTGACCTTTGAAGGCAGGTCAACTTTAGGCAGCTGCTAGTGTGACTGGGGTACTGCAGTTAAATCACTGGAAGAGTCTACTCTTGGGGCTTGGTCTCCTCACCAGAAAGTGAGTTTGGAAAGCTTCCCACACTCACTCATAAATGATTACCCCTACACATCAAAGGGTGCTAGAAGATCATGATGAATTTAAAATAGCCCTATCATGTTGGAGCCTTTCATATTTTTCTCAAAAGAGTTAGCCATGGCCAATGAGTTTGACTTCCAAAGGAAGTTGATCTTCTCATTCAGTACATACACTGTAGTTGGAAGAACTGACTTTCAAGTGTTCATCTTTTCTCCTAGACTGACACTGTCAAGATTCAATACTTGTGGATTAAAATCCCTAAGCAGCCTAGATGTGGGAAACAAACATAACTGTGTGATGGAATCCTGAAATGAAATCTGACCATGGAGCTGTCTCTCACTGGAGTGACTCTCCAGGCTCCACTTTCCTTCAATGCCTAGCTCAGGTTTAAGCCTCTTCAGAGCTGCCTCTGATTAGCTGAGTCTCCTTTGTCCTTACCCTGTTGCTTCACGCAGGACCCCTGGATCTCATTCAAGAAATATACTAGTAAATGTCATGGTGATGATAGAATATTGAACCAAGATTTACCAGCTTTGAAAGCAGCCTGGCTCTCAGTTGGAGAGTTGGAGGTTCAGAGTTAGTTTGCATTGTGGAAACTCTTCTCCCTGTAGCTTCTTTTTATAGTCTATTACAGGGCTCTAGAGCAGTGGTTCTCAACCTTCCTTTATACAGTTCCTTTAATACAGTTCCTCATGTTGTGGTGACCCCCAACCATAAAGTTATTTTGTTGCTACTTCATAACTGTAATTTTGCTACTGTTATAAATTGTAATGTAAATATCTGATACTCAGGATATCTGATATGCAACCCCTGTGAAAGGGTTGTTCGACCCTCAATGGGATTGCATTCCACAGGTTGAGCACCACTGCCCTAGATAAAAGACTTCTGGTATCATCCAAGGAATCTTCCTTCTGGATTCTTAGAGGTACCTGTGGGTACAAATGCATAGTTTACTGAGGTAATAATCTCTAGACAGGCAGTCAGGGTCCGCATCCCCACCACTAACATTCGTTTTGTCAAGTATGGGCCAGAGTTCCACAGAGAATTTGCTTTGTGTGTGTACAGGTCGTTCAAGACTGACAAACCTGAATCCCTCAATGTCGTATGATCAAAATAGCATGAGCAAAAGCTCAGCCACTACTGCTATACGACCCTGGTTCATCTTTTCCTTTTACAGTGTCTCATAGAACAGGCTCTGATGGACGGGGATCAGACTCATCAACCCAAGACTGTTTTCTGTTCCAATGCTCTGTGCCTCACATTTGGAGTAGCCAGTGGAAGGACTCATCCTGGGTGTGCTGGTGTCCCAGGACTGCGCTTGCAAACACTTCTGAAGGGACGGTTTAGAGCAGATACATACCTTGTGATTGGAGAGGCTTTAAGTTCAAGATGAAGGGGTCACTCCAAGGCTTTTCTTCGTGAGTTGTCATGGCGGTCATCTCACTTACTGCCCACCAAGTTACCCTTTAAAGACCTGATCTCCTAAATACTGTTGATTCTTTTCTTTCTCTTGCTCTCATTTTTGTTTTGTGGTTTTGGTCCCCCCCCCACCATGTTACACCCCAAACAGTTTCCCCTCCCTCCTCTCCTCCCAGTCCCTCTACTGTTGGAGCTTACCTACTGCAGTTTAGGATTTCAGTGTATGCGTGTTCGGAAGGGACGCATTCTGCTTACATTTTTAGGGAAAGATGAGATAGCATTTAGTAGTGAAAAACACACTTTGAAGATTTTTTTTTATTTATTTGGAGAGTTTAGTAGCAAATAGAAGAAATTCTGTGACTGTCCATGCTATCACTCGTCAGCAGTCCCTTATTTAGAAAATCAAACCTGAGATGTCTGGGGGAATCTGATAACCAGGAAATCTTTTTTTGTGAATCTTTTTCTGTGTCTCTCATGCCTACATGTATACACATACATGCTCGTGTGCGAGCGTGTACACACACACACACACACACACACACACACACACACACACACTGTTCTTTGAGCTGATCCCTCGGGCAGCTGAGTATGATTATGGCTTCTCTCTCAATGTCCTAAATGGGGTCACAGACGCTTAAAGACTCAGTTATAAATCAGATCATTCCCGCAAGAGCAGAACCCCTTTCTGGTGAATGCTGAACCGAGGCCCTGCTGCCTCTTAGGATCCAACTCTGCTCTGTAGCCCAGAGAAGAAGGCGTTTGTTCTCAGCCAATGATGTTCTCCATCCAGTTCAATTTGGCTCTGGCCATCCAAGAACAGCATAATGCCAGGCCAAGGCCACCCAATCCCATTCACCTACCCACTTCTCCTTCTTTCCCTGGACCTCTGAGTCTTTGGGGACAGTGAGGATGTGTCTGTGCATACAGAACATGGTAATTTTAAATGTTTTACTTGGGGACACAGTCTTTGTCATGGAGCAGGCTACCAAGGCACAGGCACACTAGAGATGTATGTGCAGCCCTTGGAAGGCGTCTGGCATCTGGAGCTCTTCATGATGGCAGAGCCAGCCACAGGGCAGGGTGCCCCTAGCTGGCCAGAGAGAGGGCACACAGTCCCTGGTATGGAGCCTGTGTTGCCAGGAAGAATGGCTTAATGGGGCCAAATATGTGTGTAGCCGGGCTTAGAACTGAGTCCAAGAGACTAAAGATCCAAAATATCCTTTGACAGTTATTAGTGCTTTTGTTATTTTTTTGGTGTCTGTTCATTTCTTTAACACTGCAGCAACTCTTTCAGGCTTAATTAATTATAAATACCTTTATGTTTTATTTGTATGAGAAGTGCACATTTGGTAGAGAGCTAATTACCTCTCTGCATATTAAAAAATGTCAAGGCTGGGAGGTCTTAGAGGTTGTCTAGTCTGATTTCCTCTACTAGATGTATCAGAAATCGGAGTGTGGAAAGGAGAGGTGATTAACCTGGGATCACCCAGTGAAGTTGCTGATGGTACTTGAGTCACCTAAACCTGCCATAGTGGGGGGTTAAACACTTTGCACAGAGCTGGCATGGACCCTTAGATGGTCTCATGAGTGAGCCATGGTGGCTGACTCAGAAGTCTGGCAAGAGACTATGGACTCTCTGGGTAAGTGCATCTCAAGCAGGTTTCGGTGCAGCCATTACCATTATAACACGTTTGCCTCATGGCGTTCCACATGCAGGATCCTCTACTACTACACACAACTCTGTTATAAGGTTTAGCTCCACTTTCTGGGTGCACAAGCGTGGGTTGGTTATCCCTGGAAAGTATTCCTGATGTAAGTGTGAGCTCAGGTCTGTTCCCTCTCTTCCACACTCTCTTCCCACAGAAGACCTTCTGCCATGCTTTGATACAGCAAGAAGGACCTCACCAGATGGGACTCCTTGACCTTGGACCTCCAAGTCCCTTGACCTTGGACCTCCAGCTCTCAGAATCATTGAGCCTTCTGTCTTTTGCCCCAAGATGGTACACCAAGTAGGCCCTTGAAAAGATGAAAGGCTTATGATCTTGGACTTCCCAGCCTCTAGAACTGTAAGAAACTAATCTCCACAAACTACCCAGCCAGTGTGCGAAGCAGCACAAAACAGACGAAGATACCATCTACCCTTGAGATGCGTGTAAGGCCAGCTCCATATAGGGGCTGATGTATAGCCCATTTCCCTTCATTGATCTTCCATCTGTAGCATGCCTTGGTTTTCTCCTCTCTACTGGTGGCTATACTGCGGTGCTCCTGATAATTGTGCTTCTAAGTCTCCCTGTTCACTGATGTTGACTTTAGTGAGTAGGGACGTCAGATTTCCAGAGGAAAAGGATGCTTCTTCAGAGCTTTAATGTCTTAGCCATCCACCTTATGATGTTATCTCATACCTTGGTACAGGAAACCCTGTGTTGCTATTTCCACCACCACCCTAATCTCAATCCTTTCAAATTTTAGTCCTAGGTTCTTTGCCCACTGAAGGCCAAAGTGTGATTCTAGGGTCTTTTCCTTTCTTATTCCCTTTTGTTTCTTGCGACCAACTCTGGAGTAGCAGCTTCAGTCTTGACCACTAAGTCATTTCACTCCTTCCTTGTGGTTCAGAGTTCTCTTCCTTTGCTCTTGAGGCAGAGCCCTCTGTCGTCTCTGTAGCCTAATAATTGTATCTGCTTTATCACGACTGCTGTCAGCCCTATAATCTTAGAAAGGGACTTAGGCCCCGAGACAGCCAGTGACTTCACCATCGTCTAGTGAGTCATTGAAGACATCTCCCAATAGCTTATTCCTCTGGGGTGTTTCAAGGCTCTATGTTCCTCGCGACACTGAGAAGACATTTGAGTGCGCGAGAATGAGAAAGGAGAAAGCGGGGTGTTGAAAGATGGCAGCCAGCGTGGTGTCTGCTGACTGAGCGTGGCCACTTGTCACTGTTGGTTTGGGTCAGCTATCTCTGGGGTCTGCCAAGCAAAAAAAAATCTTGGATGGCCATAGATAGCCCAGAGTCCCAGGACTGGGAAGTCATGGGAGGAATTGTGGATCCAAGGAGCTCCTGGCATGCCCGGGGTGTGGTGACGTGCTCCTTCCTTCTGAGAAGGGCTGATTCAGTTGAGTGGAGCAGCTGGGGAGCTTTGCCTCAGATGCCTCCAGCGGCTCTCAGGCTCTGGCTGGCCAGCCTTGGCTGCCTTTTGTCTGATTGGCCCTGGGAAGCCCTGGCTGTATGGTCTGTGGGGCCCACGATGCAGGAGGTGAGAACTCCTCGTCCTGAACCTGGCTTGCCCCAACCTCACCAGTGCCAGCTTTTGATTGAGAGGTCCCAGGGGCTTGGATCTGTAAGCCGAAGTTGCTGGGTTGCAGTCAGTTCTTCACGCTTGTTAGTTCTGTGAAAGGGGCATAGGCAGACACCGTGGCGGGGCAAGGTGGCTCCTGCTGGGGCACAGAGGGAGTAAGTAGCCGCTGGGTGCTGCTGTTCTTCAGGGTAGCGTCTGGGTCCTGGGTTTTATGGCCTGATAGAATGGGAAGGCCCAAGAGTAGAGGAGGTCCATTGGGAGCCAAAGGCCTATACTCAGGGGGACAGTTTGTTCCTCTCAAGGCCCTGATGATTAACTTTCCCTTGCTTATTCTGTCCTTGTTACAGACCCTCTCTTCCCCCAGCTGTTCCTTGCACATGCACTCTATCTCAGGGCCTTTGCTGAGGCCATCCCATTGTCTTTCACACAGTCTCCTCTCTCTGGGTCAACCTGGCTCATTCCCTTGTTTTCTTGGATTATCTTCTCTGATTTTCCCATCTTAGTGAGAGCCTCTGTAACCACCCTGTTTAACTCTTTAACTATCTCCCTTACGGTGCACTGACTTCCCTTACCCTCTCATCCCATGGTGCTTATTACCCTGTAGCATCCTTTGACGTTATTGGTTTCTTTTGGTATTGGATGAATACTACCCATCTATTATAATGCTTTTCTGATGGCATTCTCTTCTCACTAGGATGCTTACTCTCTGAGCATAAGGAACATTGTTGCATTCACTTTTGGAAGAGTGTCACACGTGTGTAATAAGTGCTTGGACAACAAATGAACAGAAAGGAGCTCTTTCTGCAATGCACATGGGACCTAGGCCTGTGCTATTGGCTGGTCGGTTTGGTAGTCCAAAAGGGTGACACTCACCCTGATAGACATCTGGTACTGTTGCAAGCTGAGCTGCAAGTGTTTCATTAATATTCGTAGCCGATGAACTGACATGGCAGTGGAGTTGGTGTCACGGTGACACATTGGGAGGTGGCACAGTCATTGTCAACCCCCACATGTGCTACAGCTCACAGCTCATTTGAGTGTCCATGCAAATGAATGACATGTTTGGAGAGTGGAAACACGTGGCAGAACACCATCCTTCTTCTGGATCGTGCCTCATAGGTGAGGTGCTTTGGGTTCAAAATGCAGAAGGCAAGAATCATCGAGTGTGGTGGGCATTAGAACACTCCCCTCAGTGGGTTCCTTGTAGTGATGGCCGTCCACAGGCTTACACAGCACTTGCCTCTGCAGCATCTTTGACCTTTGACACCATCACCCTGTTGAGGTTTAGTTCTTCCCTTCTCAGACCCCTGATAGTGGAAACCTTGGGTTCTCTGCTGGTCTAGAATGGGTGTAGTTTGCCCAAGTTGCGAACATAGGCTCAGCATTGTTAAGCGCTTCCAAACAGTCCCACTTATCTTGCAGCAGGCCCTAGAGGCCGAGGTTGATCTCATTTTTATAATCAAGAAGGACTTTGCAGTGATTAAAGAATGATTTCCTGTTGACATGCTGATACCAGCCGCTTCCAAGTAAGAGAGGAGCTGACAGGCAGTGCCCTGGGAGAACGGAAGGTGTGGCCAGGGCAGCATCTGGGGTGGTCCGCACTTAATGTGCAGTTCTCTTCTGAGAGCATCCCAAGCTGCTCTCTGAAGTATGTGCATGCTTTGTGGGGATGGTTCACTATTGTGGGGAACCTGAGGCAGAGGTGGTCAGGGTGAGGTTGATTCTGCATGGACATAGTGGGTGACCTGTGGTTACTTTCCAGTTGTTGACAGAATTTGGAAGAACTAATGGACCCAGGAGAAAGAGAGAGGCTTCCCTTTTACTCGAGAATGCCATAAGACACCATGGGCCTATGTACTTCAGGGTGGCCTTCCTTCCTTTTGAAATGTGGTGAGGGCCCATGGGAGGCCAGAGCTCAGCTGAAAGCCAAACACTCAGGGGGAGAAATGAAACTGTAGGAATATACTTTTAGATGCAAATGATAAATACATAGTATCTTAAGCAAAGAAGTAGGCTTATTATTAGATTCAAGAACTAGGGAAGAGGCCTTGGTAAAATGACATCATCAGGCCTCCATCCACTCAAGGCCTTGGCTTTACTTCCCACTTGTTTCTGGCTTTCTTCTGTGGACTGCTCTGTCCTAACACTGAGGAAGTGGTTGCTGACAGCCTTGAACCCAAGCACGTCTCACTTGACACAACCCCCGTACAAAGAGACTTTGTGTCCCAGCCTGTGTAGAGAAGACATAACATTGGCCCTATGTTGGCCGTTTGTCAACATCAGTCTCTTCTCCATAGCTACTAGGTGGGCCAGGGAGAGTATTTGCCACTTCTATAGAAAGAACTCCGTGTCCATGTGACCAAGAGCACATGCAACTAGAACCAGAACTCTCCACCCACTACCCCTTCACTGGGGATTCATCTTGCATTCTATTTACCTCTCTCCAAGGCTGAGAGTTACTAGCTTTGGGTTAGAATGAAAAGGTGAAATTTTACAAGAAGAAAGAAATGCAGCTGCTTTCTTTTTACATTTCTAGAGCTATTGCACTTGTTGGAAGGAAACAGCTATAATGTGTGTCCTGTCCCTCTTTATTTTTAGACAGGCCTGTGTATGACCATCACCTGGTACCCATTCCACCATATGAAACTGAGTGTGTAGTGGTCAATAATGTCTCATTCTTCTTCTCTGGTCTTTATATCAAGGCTTCATAGAAACACATATGGGAGGTCTCTTTGGCATTTGGATCTGATTAGAAGAAACGATCTTAATGTCAAGCTGGTGCCCAAATGGGGTAAGACCTCAGGATCTGGGGGAAGAATAGGGGCATTTTACAGGTTGACAAGACATGGATGCATGCTACGTGACAGGTTCTGTGTTGAATAGATGTCATGACAATA
>CABHPH010157177.1:19539-31930 GCA_902168325.1 Peromyscus nudipes
TCCAGTCCAAGAGATACCTTCTTGTTCATGAGGTAATAGGTAGTATGCGCTGCAACTACTCTTGTGGCTCAGGATTTCAGAGGCCGAACATCTGCCCTGATGATGATCCATGAGCCAATGGGAGGTCAACATGCATGTACCCAGCCTTGGGCAGAAAAAACCCCTGACCTAAGTGGCTTCAATTAGATGTCCTTGGACACTTCATTTATGAGGTGTGCATTTGGAAATAACCTTTGTTGAATATAGATGCTGCAAAAACCATTTTTGCCTAAGAATCTTTCCTGGCACAGTGGACCAGAGCTTTCCCAAGCTGACCTTAGGGCTGAGCGAAAGCTGTTTTCTCTCTAGTTTCCTTGGATCTCTGGGCTGAGCCTCAGAGAACCAGCCACTTGGTGGCAACACAGCCACCATCAACTCTCGGAACCTTCCTGTGTGGAATGGAGGTTCATAAACACTGCTGCATGCTACTAGCAGTTCCAGGAGGGATCCCTGAGCATATCCACTTTATAGATGAGGAGTCAGCTGAAGCTTAGAGACAAAGTAACCTGTGGAGGCCAAAGAACTAAGAGAACAAGGGGTTGTCGGTACCTGTGTCTAGATCTCAGCGCACAGCATCTTCAAATGCACTGCCTCTCCATCTGTTCAGAGAATGGAGGAAGCTGGAATTGCGAAAGGACCTTTTAGACATCCAAAGTGAAGGGTTTCTTGTAGGAGCTCCCTTTTCCCCCCCCCCCAGCTTGAAACATTCTAGTGCAGAAGTTGCAATACTCAGGTGAAGCTGACAGTCTACTGTGGCTTGGTGCAGTTGCTTTGTGGGAACAAAGATGACTAGTGTGACTTCATTGTCCCTTATGGGGATGTGGTGTGAGGGTTCAGTGACTGTTAGAGCAGGACCCCAGCAGCCAGGGAGATGCATGCACATGGAGTCGCCAACTGGGTACCTGTGAAGTTCTGCACTTGGTTTATAATACGTCCGTGTTTGAAGGGACATGAAAATGGTAAATCAGAAAGCACTATTCTAGGGATATAGGTAAACACTTTCCTAAATGTAACCTAGAATTAAACAATAGGCCAGTGAGTTCAGATTATAGCACCAGGTTTCCTACTGTTAGAGAATCAGGTTATGCATAGGCATAGAGATAAGGTTAGGGTGGTTCAAGGTGTTAAGATATTAGCGTTGGCCGTATCTATATGAATTCATGGCTGGTTTGTATGCATTCAGATAGATATGAGTAGAAATGGATGGATGTGTTTAGATAAGCAGGTTGGGACACAGACCACCTGATAGAGCCTTGAAGCAAGGACACCTCAGGAACAGTAAGCACTCTGTATTGGAAAGGAACCCCGAGGCTGCTTCTGGGTGGGAGCAAAAGGCAAGACATGCATAAGGTGAGCCTGCAGCATTTTCTTGAGTCAATAAATAAGGCAGTGTAATAAATAGCAAGAGCAAATATTTCAGAGGATGGTACACTTAAAACGAAGGTGTTCCCATTGGCCAAAGCTGAAATAATTGAAATAAGAGCATAAACAAAGTAGTAGTGGATTATAAGCCAAAATATAAAATGAACATCCAGGAGGTCATACTAATGCAATAAAATGACTGATAGAAAGATAGTTTGGGGAGAACAGACAGATCTCCTGTATGGGATATTTCCAAATAATTTATGCGAATACTGTGTCCTTGAGGGGTGTAGCATATAACCACTCATTCTCAAGTAACTTCATGGTGTAGAAACCTAACGGGTATGATTGTAGCCAAGGTGATCATCATCCATAACTGTCGTGTTAGACCTTTATTATGATGGGATGAGAGTGGTGTATTAGCTCTGCAGTCTTCCTTTCCAAAATGCAAAACAAATAAGGGAACATTTTACCAAATACCTGACCTTTGCTCATCAAAACTGTCATGATCATCAGATGTCAAGGGAACGTCTATCACTGAAAAAGTTGCCTATAGAGAAATGAGAGCTAAATTCAGTGCATCCTAGAGGGGTTCCTGGAGCAAACATGTCGTCAGGGGAAAGGTAAGTAAAGAAATAAGAGTAATAGAAACCACCTGTGTATTGATTATAATGAATATACCGTCATAATTTTGGATGTCCATATCGGGAAACTTGGTAAATATACGGGGCTCTGTGCCGTCTTCATGATGTTTGGATAAATCTAAAACTGTTCAAAATTAATGTCTCTTTGAAAACAAACATTCCAGCAAGTAGACTAAAGAAAAAAGTAAAAAGCTTTATTAATTCCTACTTTTTATTTGTCTCTGTCTGTAGTGTGTGCATGTGTATACATGGTGCATGCGTGTGTGTGTGTGTGTGTGTGTGTGCGCGCGTGTGCGTGCGCACGCACGCATGCATGCTTGGGTGTGTATATGCATGTGTGCAATGCATGTATGTGTATGTGAATATGCCAGAGGTAGATGTTAGGAATCTTCTACCACTCCCCACGTCATACTTCGTTTTTATTTTATTTTTATTTATGTGCGCGTGTCTATGGCTGTGTAAGTGTTTTCCGCATGTGTGCAGGGGTCTTCAGAGGCCAGGAGAGGGCGTCAGCTTCCTTAGAACTGATGAGAATCCTGAAAACTGAGCTCGTGTCCTCTGGGAAAATACTAAAGTGTTTCTGACCATTGGGCCATCTCTCCAATTCTGATCACCTTATCTTTTCAGACAGGGTCTCTTACAGGTTAGCTTCACTGGCTGGCCAGAGCGTTCTGGGTGTCTTGCTGTCCCTGCATCACCTGAACTAGGGTGGCAGACAGGTAGCACCAGGCCAGCACTTGTACTGAGTGTTGGGATGGATGTGAGCTCAGCTTCTTGTGCCTGTAAGCCAGTCAGTTTGCTGACAGACCCACCTCTGCAGCCCCGTTTACTATTTATTTCTTGTTTATTTTGATTTATTCTTGGGCAATCGCATCCCCGAATACAGTGCACTTAGATCATCGTCGCCTGCTGCCCACCCCTTGAACATCCCTTGTAATTCCATGGTAAACCAGGTATTTTTCCACCTGCTGTTTTGTGCAAGGAGCTTGCAGTTTTGACATTAGTGAGAGCAAGAATGTGTCTGAATGCTCCCCAGTGTGTCTCTTGGAGAAGCTGATTGGTGAAGATTGAAACTTGCTGAGAGCATTGGCCTGCTCTGGTCTCACTTACCTCATATTCTAGCCCCCCCTTTCTCTCTTGACAAAAGCTAAGAGCAGTAGTAGAGGATGTACCGCCAGCCAAGCTATGCCATCCCAGTTTAGACTTCTAAAAGTGGTATCCACTTGGCCGAATTAGCTCCCCCTAGAGCTCACCTTGAAATGCATCCATTTTAACATCACTACCTTGGAGGCCAAGCCTCGGGCAGCTAAATCTCTGTGGAACAAACTATAGCAACTAGTATGCAGGTAGTTTTGAAACCATGCCACAAGAATTATTACAGCTGCGGAGATGGCTCAACTGGGTAAGAGAGCTTTCCAGCCAAGCATGAGGATCTGAGTTCAAATTCTCAGAACTCATGTAAAATGTTGATCATGACTGTGCGTGTACCTGTAACCCATAGTGCTGTAGGGCAGGGTGGAGACAGAAGGATAGCTGGGGATTGCTGGCTGCCAGTCTCATTCCAGGTCCAGTGAGAGACCCTGCCTCAGGGGAATAAGACACACACACACACACACACACACACACACACACACACACACACACACGTATCTGGGTCCAGTAGTGCAACCTGAGAGGCTGAGGCAGAAGGATCATGAGTTCAAGACCTCCCTGTATCACAGAGTGAGTTCAAGGTCAGCTTGAAGAGCTTAGCAAGAACTGTATATATATATAAAGAGTGTTATGACATCATTGGAAGCATATCAGAAGAGCCTCTGGCCAGCCTTGGTGGGGATAGAACATGCCTCCTGCAGAAGTTACAGCTAAGAACTCAAGTGGATGCTCTTCTGGCTAAAAGACGCTGCCAAGACTTGGGAACTTCCCCCACCCCCAGGAGAAAGAATTAAAGAACAGTTGGGTTCTGGGCTTGAAGGACACCAAAAGTAACAAGGGAGTTTAGATCAAGGGTTAAGTACAGTTCTTAGTAGCAGGCCCTAGATTAGAATACAACAAGAGGCCCATCTGAAGGAGGACCGATCCAAGAGCCCCCCTCCTCCTCCTCCTTTCTCATTCCCTCCTTTCTTCCTTTGTCTCAGGACAGGGCTGAGCTAACATGAGTGGCTCCATCTGGGGCCAGATAGCCGTAGGGCCCTGAGCCATCAGCCTGGCCTTTGTCATAAGCTCCTTGGCAGGGTCCTATGGTAGAACTGCTTGTCCCACCTCAGCTGGGGTGAATGGAGATGGTGCTGAACTGCCAGCCGAGCCTCTCTCTGCACTTCCCTCCACGGGTCTGAGCAAGTGAGAATAAACAGTGAACGTTTAGTCCAGCCCTGAGGGGCTTTGGTCTTGACTGGCCAAGGCCATTCCTGGGCAGTCTCCTCCACTTTTGCTAGCCAGATTTGCTGTGTTTGTGCAAAAAAAAAAAAAAAAAGAGGTTGAGCTCATTGAAGATCCGGTGTGAATGCTCTGACCTTGACTCTGTAGAATGTCCTGGAAGCCTTGTGCCAGAGTGTTGTGTATATTTTCAAGCCTCTGTAGAAATCCAAGTAGTGTAGATAGTCTAAGTTAAAATGGGTCTTTGAGAGCGTGGCAACTAATCCCCTTCTATGAGGATTCTTGGTAGAGATAACTGCTAGAATTGGGCTTAGGCTTGGTTAGGGATGGGGAGGGCACTTTAAAGAGAGCAAGCCTTTCCCCAAGTGTTCGTGTGTGATGTTAGTGGTGGGACAACTGTAGATGAACGCTGGGTTCGAGCAGCCACGTGACTGCAAGCCATAGCTACCCAAACCCATCTCCCAGCTCCTGCCTGGATTCCTCTGCCTAGGAGACTCTCTGCCACGTGGGCACATGTGTTTTCATCATTAGACATCTTGACCACTCAGGGGATTTCCACTTGCTTGAACTTTAACCATGGCTTTTAGTTGGAGGGAGAAACAGATGCATGACCTCAGGCAAACCTGGAATTTAATTCCCCTCCTGCTTAGAAAGACCCCTGGTCCAAGGTATCTCACATCTATAAACCTTACTTTTCTCTTCTAAAAAAAACTGGGGCTAATGATGCCACTGTCTCTGGCTTCTTAAGGGGATTCTGGGAAATGGGGAGTATAAAGGACTGGCAAGTCTTGTCTCTAGATCCCAGGGACGCAGCTGGGGCCTCCTTTTCTGAGAAACCAGGCTGCAGCTGTGCATCGTGGCACTCACTTTTTTCTGTTTCCCTCTCACAGGAGGAAGTATCAGTCCACTCTTATTAAACACACAGGATGGCAAAACAAGTGTATGGGACTTTTGGAACTGCCATAGCAAAGTGCCAGAGGCTGGGTGGCTTAAACAACAGAAATTTATTGTCTCACATTTCCAGTGTCCAGAATTCTGAGAGCAAGGCGTTGGCAGAGCTGGTTTCTCCTGGGGCCTTTCTTCTTGGCTCACAGATAGCTGCCGCCTTCTTCTTGTGTCCTCATATGGTCCTTGTTCTGTGCCTATCTGTGTCCCAATCTTTTCTCCTTATGCATCAGTCAGTCCCATTGGATCAGCTCCTGCCCATCTGCCCTCCCTTCGCCATAATAACCTTGTTGTTGATGCACAACATTTGAGATACTTGGAGTTAAGGCATCAACGTACGAATTTTGGAAGACACAGTTTGCCCCAATCGTGAAGTGTTAGCAGGAATCACACATGTGGAAAGTCATGGGGTGGCAGCGATAAGCTGGACGCGATTTTTTTTTTTTGATTGCTCCGGTTGAGTTGCCTGGTGGTCTTGTCCTGAGGCCCAGCTGGATGGATGTTTCCCACCCCAGGCTTGGGCAGCTGTTGGAGTGCTTGGCAGTGTGTGGGCAGCCCTGTCTTGCCTGCTGAGTGGCTGCAAAGTGCACTCCCATCACCGACACCTTGAAACGTTTTATAGGGCAATTCCTGCTTGTCAGCAGCTGCATTTCTTAATCGGTGGCTCATTCATTTCTCTAAAGGCTCCTGACACTTCTGACCAGCTCCAGCAGCTTTTGTGTGGGCATGTGCTCTCCAATCCAAGTGTGCTCACACCCTGGGAGCAAGCCAGAATTCCCGAGTCCTTCCATTATTCTTAGCCTTGAAATGGTGGGAGCGGGCGTTTCAAATCCAGACTTGGGGCTTTTGCAAACATAGTTTGGCCTTCCTGCCTACCTATTTTTACTGCCTTCGTATTTGGAAAGGGAAAATTCCCAGACATGGGCCTGGGAAGCTGGCCGTTCTCAGGTCATCCCCTAGATGTAGCTTTTTGCCCCTGCTTTGGGAGAGAAGGCTTTCATTCTCTGTGCTCAGCTTCCTCGGTTAGGCACCAGGCACTCACTCTCTTACCCAGAGCAGAGGCTGGTGGGCAGTTCTGGCTTGTAGCAGTCACTCTTGTGTTCTAGTACTCGTGGTCCCTCTTGGTTGAGCAGAGAAGCCAGGGCCATTGATACAGTTCCCTGGGAGGTGGCGGTAGTGACAGTGGTGTGAGGGTCCTGTCCTACTTTGGTTGCAATAATACTTCCCAGACACCTGTGCATAAATATGGGCCTTGCAGAGTAGCAGGCTGGTCACTATCAACTTCATCAGAATCTGTATCTAAAAAGAGCAATGATCAGCTTTATGGGAGCAGGACCATGCTGTGTGTCCAGCAGGCTGGGCTTCTAAAGTATCAAGATGGCTCCTTTCCTCCACTGTATACTACCGGGGATGTGAATCTGTGGAAGAGTCCTGGCTGTCACGTGTCTTTTCTGGATGCAAATCTAGTGTGATGGTTAGCTATAATTTTCAGCTTGACACACCTAGAATTACCTGGAAAGAGAGTCTCAGTGAGGGCTTTGTCTACATTGAATTGAGTTGACCTGTAGAAGTGTCTGTGGGGGATTGTCTTAATTAAGAGATATGGGACAACCCAGTCTACCGTGGGTGGCACCATTCTCTAGGCAGGGATCCTGAGCTGTATAACAGTATAGGAGTCTAGCTGAGCACAGGCAATTGAGCATGTATCATTCTTCCCTGTTCTTGGCTGTGAATATGGTGTGAGTCTCTGTTTGAGGTTCCTGCCTTGACGTCTCCACAGTGATTGTAACCCGGAATTGTCAGCTGAAAGAAATCCCCATTCTCCCTGAGGGGCTTTTTTTGGTCAGGGTATTTTTATCATGGCAGCAGAAATGAAACTAAAGCTCCCTGGAAACCCCACCTGCCCTAGGTACTTTGTTGATGTCATTTGTGGGTGACGACAGAGCATTGTTTATCTTTTTCAGTCTAAGGAGATAGCTTTGGTGGCAGTGGGTGTTTGAATGGACACTGACCCAGGCCAAGAGAAATTACTGTGATCCTCATCCATCAGCAAGAGTGCTTGGGTGTGAGTGAGACTGAGACTGCCCAAGTGTTTGTTTGGCTTTTACACACATCTGTTGAAACATTCTTTTCTTTTCTTCCCTGCTGTGTTTTTTCCAGGATAGGCAGGGGAACTAGCTTGTTGTTTTTTAATCTCTTCTAGCCCTTTGGTGGTTTGCTTGAGGGGAAAGTGTGCCTTTGATGAATTCCTAAGGATTAATTATTAGGAAGATCACTAATGTATCACCAGTCTTGACCACATTTAATAGACCAAGCATATTTTCTTTTTGTTAAAAAAAAAAAAGATTTTTGTGGTGTGTGTGTGTGTGTGTGTGTGTTTAGGTGAGTTTAAGTGCACCACTTACATGCAGGTAACTGTTGAAGTCACAGGACCTCAGATAATGCCCTGGAACAATAGTTGTGCTACTATGTGGGTGCTAAGAACTGAATAAGGATACTCAGTAAGAGCAGCAAGTGATCTTAATAATTGAGCCATCTTTCTAGCCCTGAATGTTGTCTGTGTTGATGTGAGAAACAGTGGTTGATAGCATGCTACGGGTCTAGAAAAGCCTGAGGCTTGGTGGCCGGGAGGAGGACCATCCAGAACTCTTCAAATACGCTCAGTAGGATTGTGAATTGTCCTGAAACCAGGACATGGAAGGGCCAAGTTGGGGCTCTCATGTGGAGACAGCATGGGGAATCTTCAGTCCTGGAGAGGCTTTCTTGGGACCCTCCTCTCAGTGACTCTGGTAGAATTCCAACTCCCTGTAAAAGTCAACTTCATCCTGGGGTGCTGTCCAACTCAGCTGGAGTCTGGTTGAGCGCTAGGCTGGGGTGGGCAGGTGACCTGAGTACTGGAAACACCTCTGTGCCTCTATAATTCCCCTTGAGCTCCATGTTCAGTCTGGACACTTATTTCTCTCCTATAACCTAGATCTCCTTTCTCTCCGAGTTCATCCTCATTTGGGGTGGGGATATCTGAGACAGAGTTTCAGGAGGGTACACATTTAAGGGGAACTATTTTGGGTTCAGCATCTTCCACTGTGCCCAGTGGTCTCCTAGCTTGCTATGGCCCAGCCCTAGTCTGGTTATTGCCCGAACAGCAGCATGGGGGTCTGTTCTTCAGACTTCCTTGAGTCTTCAATAAAGGATGTAGCTAATGTAACAAAGCCATCTGCCTTACCTTTCCTGTACCTTCAGTGTGGTGGAGTTTTCACTCGGAGATGGGCAAGCTAGCAAGGTGGGTGAGAGTAGGTGCTTTATGCAGATAGCACCTACGAGGGTGACTGATGGAACTCCCGGAGGAAGTAGATTGCTCTGGAGAGTAGGGCGCTAGGTCCTTCCCTAGCACCTCCAAGTGTGGAGTGAACAAGAATTCCCACCCTTCTACTCACATGCAGCGTGGAATTATCTTGCTATTTTAGGTACTTTCCTACAAATGAGTAATTACCAGCTGGGGAGCCAAGCATTCTTGTATGCCACTCCTCCATGTTTGGTATTTTTTCCCACTGCTTTCTTCTCTACATCATGCCTCCCTTCCTCCTTCCCCTGATACTCCTCTCTAGGCAGAGTGTGTCTGCTAGACAATGGCCCTGGTCATGCCCAGTGATGGTCTCCCTTGCACTGTGGGGCTCTTTTCTTTACAGTGCATGCAGCAGTTAGTTTGGAGCCTAGAAAAGGTATGGGACTACAGAGAGAGCCATGAGGTGGGCATGGCACACCAGAAGAAAACCCAATATCCTTTGATGGAGAAGAGCTTGAATCGAGAGCGTCTGCGCTTCCTCTGAGCTTTGGTTGTGTGGATATCATGTAATGAATGTTAGAAGAACACAGTGAGCCTTCACAAAGCCAGCAGACTTGGCTCCAGGCATAGTCAGGTCAACTGTCCGTGAAGTGTCATATCACCGAGGAGACTTGGTGACCAGGGAGGGATGCCAATCAGCAATAACTTGTTTCCTTCTTCCTTGGGAACTTGTATCTTGTTAGCCACTGTGATGGGAAGAGCTGGGTTAGAAATGGAAGGAATTGGATAATTTGGAGGAGGTTTGAGTAGAGCATGAGCCAGGGTTGGCTTATGGGTGATGGGACCCAGTTTATTTGGCCCCTTCATATCTTAGAGAGCTCTCTCCATCCCATGAAAATCAGAGCCAAGTGCGGTCAGGAATGTAACAAGAGAAGAAGTAAGGAGGAGGGCTGAAATGTTTGTGGGTCCCATCGTACAGGCATGGGGCTGTGTTTGTCACTATTAGATAACCTCAGATTAACTGCATATCTTTTTTTGGTTTCCAGTTCATGAACTCTGAGTGAGATTTATATGGTCACAGATAAAAGATAAGATCTTTGGTTATACTTTACAATGTATACAGATGTACCTCTTCTCCTAACGTTTTCCCGGTGGGGACAACACTACCTATATTCCGATGTAGCACTTACAGGCAGAGGAAATTTCTCTTAGCTGATGGAGGAGAGGGATGACTTTCTCTCATAGACACAGGACTGAGCTAGAGTTCAGAACTCTGACCTTGGAAACCCTAGGGCTAGAGAATGTATGGAATAGAAGCAGCATGAAAGAAGAATAGAGAATGTGATGGGAAGGAAGGGAGGGCTGGACATAGGATCCAAGGGCTCTGTCAGAGATGGAAAGAGACCACAGGCATGACAACCAAAACCTCCTCATGAGTTGTTTGTAAGAAATGCCACAGAGGACCAAGGGATGCGGGAGACAGTGATACTGAACAGCGCAGGCAGGTACACAGGCCTTCATGGTGACAGAGAGGCAGAGCAAGACATGATTGAGTCATCTTTTGTGGAGTGTCACCCCACGCTGGCATCTTGACAACTCTGCTTAGCCTGACCAATTCCCATCAGGGTCATATTATAATTCTCAACTTCTGATCAAGGAAATCATGGCAGTACTCCACGGTGAGTGACAGAGCTGGGAATCGAAGTCAGGTGGGTCTGACTGGGAAGCTGCTCATCACTTCCTGTAGCCTCTTACAGACTCAGAGTGCCCAGTTCTTCTGGAAAGTTCCCACAAGCAAATGAATGCCAGCTCTTTGCTAAATAAGTAGTTAGAGACTTCAAAAAAAGGGGAGGGGCAAATCCCTCCCCTTTTTTGTATGTCATCATACCAGCCAATAAGAATAAATAAATGAATAAGTAAACAAGGAAATAAATGCCTAGTTCTCCGGGATGCAGACTGCAGGAATGTTAGTATCCCAGCCTTGAAATGCCACATTCCTGGTGGCCATACCTGTCCGGTACTCGTCTTGATGGTAACTATCTGTGACAGTCTTACATTGACATGAGTAAATTCTACATGAAATTTGAAATGATTTTGGTATATACATTTTATAAATTATTCATAACATGCTTTATATTGCTTGTTTTAAAGGCAAGAGAAATAGAACAATAGCTTCTATTTTTTTTTTGCTTTGACCTTATATTTTACATTGTATCTCATTATACGCAGATGTATGTTTACATGTACAATATACATAACTGAAACATATGCTTTCTGGAATCCTCCTTGCCCTTACTCTGTGTGATTCAGTTCAACATTTTCTATTATTGTCTATTCTACTCTATTTTTGTTAAAACTATGCTGGTTGCGAACCATCTAAATTGATTTCACAACAAATTAATGGTTCGTGACCCACAGTTTGAGACACCATGACCTAAACAATGTCTTAATCAGACATGGTTTGAGAAGAAAGTCATTATGGAGGAGATGCGAAGTTGCCAATTATCTTTGGTTATAAATGTTAAAATAGTAACCCAAAAATCATGGTTTTCATAACATCAAAAAGGGAATTGCATACATGTAGAAAGAATGGAACAGGACAAGCTTGAATTTGCTCCAGACCTCAGCAGATTTGTGATGCTCCTGGTAATGTGTGGAGCGGAGTTTTGTCTCCTGCCTACAATTCTCAACTAACTGAATACAGGTACAGATGTGGAACAGAGGCAGAGGCTGCAGCCTAGAAACTAGGGCTCCATAGTTCAGACAGCCTGCCTCTAACAGGCTCTAGAAAATGGCCAGTGTAGATGCTCTGGGCCCTCATCCCACGTGCTGTTGCATGACTAGGGTCTGATGACATATGCATTCCCTGGGAGCAAGTCCTTAGGCATCTGACCTCCACCAGGCCTCCCAAACCAAATGGTGTTTCATCTCACACTTTGAGATCTCTTGGGTTCTTTCTGTGCCTTCCAGCAGCTCCTCTTTGTTCTGTCTCTTTCTCTGTCAAGGGCATGGGATGATAGCTCCCACTGACTCTGGGCTCTTTGTTCTCTTTAACTAGCCCCCCACCCCATTGTCACACTAGCCTTCTACCTCATGGAAACAAAATTCTCTTTCACTCCTTTTAGGATCTATATTCTCTGCATCCACTCGGAAGTCTTAGGCATTAGTGGGACCTCTCTTCTGGGTTGGTATTGTTTCTGGAATCCAGTCCCTTACTGTTTGGCACTGTAGGCAAGCCTGGTTTTTGCTGAGCTCTCTCCTTGATTATTCCTAATCTAAGGACAACAAATTGGGTTAAACCTTACCCTAATAACCTCAAAATTAATAATTACATTTTTATTTTTTGAGTGAATGAGTGTGAATGCAGTGTGTGTGTGTGTGTGTGTGTGTGTGCTTACACATTATGTGCATGTAGAGCCTAGAGGTCATCAGACATCCTCCATTGTCTGTCATCTTATTCCATTGAGACAGGATCTCTCTCAAGTTAGGCTGGGAGTTAGCAAGCCCCAGTGATCCTTCTTTCTCTGTCCCTCACAGTGCTGAGCACTGCACTCACATGTAGCCAACCCCGTGTTTTTAGGCAAGTGCTGGAGATTTGAGTTCAGGTCCTCATGGTTGCACAGTAAGTGCTCTTACCCACTGAGCTATCTCCTCAGCCCACTAATTACATGGTTTTAAATCTGTCTGTTCGTCCATCCATCCATCCATCCATCCATCCATCCATCCATCCATCCATCCATCCATC
>CABHPH010157177.1:49849-64789 GCA_902168325.1 Peromyscus nudipes
CCTTCCTTCCTTCCTTCCTTCCTTCCTTCCTTCCTTCCTTCCTTCCTTCCTCCTCCTTCCTCTTCCTTCCTCTTTCTTATTCCTTCTTTCTTCTTCCTCCTCTTCTCCCTCTTCCTCTCCTCCCTCTTCTTCATCTACATCTCTTTTCTCTCCTCCCTCTCCTCCTCCTTTTCCTCTTCTTCCTCCTTTTTTCCTCCTCCTCAATCCTCCTCTTCTCTCCCCTCTTTCTTTTCCTTTCTCTCTGACAATGTTTCAAAAACGATAAAAGAGGAGTTCTAGCTGGGCTATTTTGTTCTGAACACCCATCTCTATTCTTGGTGCCAAATAGGTAGCTGATGACATGATTGTATGTTTCCGAAGACCTCATTGGCTAGTGGGATCAAGAGATGTATCCAGATATTTTACAAAGCACCATCAAAATGCAAAACTAGAGCCATACACAGAAACCCAAAGAAACTGAAGGAAACCTGAGGATAATATGATTAGCTTATGGAGACAGAAGAAGGGAAGACTTTGTGTGAGTCTGTGTGACTCAGTATTACAATGGGCCATTACAGAGATACAGTGGAGAGACTGTGGGGACATTAGAGGATGAAGCTAGGGTCTTTCGACTATGTTAAGGAATGTTGCCATCTGCTACAATCAGTGTAGGTGAAGAGTTCTCAATTAAGCCATCAGCAATACTGAGAGAGCATCTGGACTTCTGGATGAGGGCATGTCTCTAGGTCATGTCTAGCAAGGTATAAAAGGAGGTACTGAGCCGGCTGGTGTCAGGTCCATACTCCCATAGTTACTAGAGATTGGAGGCAAGCCTGGGAGCCATGGTCCATATAAAAAAGCAATGCTGGTCTAACTATATAGAAAAACTGTTGTACTCGGGGATAAATTTACCATTTAAGGTCTCAAGGCCATAGCTCGGGCTCTTCAAGCATCTGTGAAGGAACATCCTGGATCAACAGCATCTGTTTTTATTAAAATCTCAGCCTTTATTAGAAAATGATATTTGGACTTGCACAACTGTAAAGTGTACATATAAGGATTAACATTTTCTATTTAAAAGCATTTTTACTGCTGCAGGGTACAAGAATGAAGTTCTTTATTTCGAGTCTATAGCCTTGGAGCTCTTGAACACAATCCTGGTCCTTCTCTAATTGGATTTTCACTTTAAACAAGAAGGCTCCATGCTTCTTCCAAGGCATAGAAGGACAGGGGATTCTAGTCATAGGACCTGCAGCTTGACTCTCGAATGCAACCATTCAGGTGTAAAATTATTCTGGTCCTTTGGAGATGGTAAGCTTGAAAGCTTCAGGGAGTGAGACATGAGAAGACCATTTCCCCATTTTTTTCCTTCCTCTTTTTGGTAAGAAAAACAAAATTGGTGGAGTTAGTTATTTGGCAGTGCATGCTTGGGGCTGGAAACTTAGAGTTCTTTGCCAAGCTTCCTAAAAATAATCTTTCTTTAGGCAAGGGCCATCTCAACACGAGCCACATTCGTTTGAAGCACGGCATATTTCGTGAACGTAATTGCCTGTTGTCCAAGGATTTCAGTTGCAAGGAAACAAAGAATGTAGAGTTATGTTTCTTGCAAAGTTCTGAGCTCGTCCTCTGTGTGTGTGTGTGTGTGTATAAAACAATAAGTTCTTTATGAGGTGACACCGTGGCAGTGGGTGGTGAAAGCTGATACCTGGCAAAAAGACAACGAAATTATATAATACCAAAAAAGTCAATTGTTTTCCTCTTGGCTAATTAGGTCCTCTGAGTGGAGAGTGCCGAGGATGAGGTCAGCCGCCGCCTTGTGTTCTCCAACCAGTTTTCATGTCCTCTTAGATTCTGGGTAATATGTGGCTGTAAATGGAGGCCTAATGGCTACCAGAGCAGTCCATGGGATGGTTACAGTTACGGGGTGGGTTGGTGGCAGCTCTGTAGACTCCATGGATGTGTCTATGCTAAGATTCTGCCTTGTTCTTGGGCTTGGGCCAGTAAGCATGACTACACTCTGTTCCTGCTTCCCTCCCCCCACCCCCACCCTGCGTTGGGAATCTTTGCACACTGCTCTATAACAGTGCAGAGGGCACGTAAGACTTTTCCCTTTTGAAAAAGAATTCTTTTAGTGTTTACTTTATGTGTGTTATGTGTGCCTGAGTGTACATATATGTACCATATGCATGCGGGTGCCCTTGGAGACCAGAAGAGGACATATGATCTCTTGGAACTGGAGTCACAAATGGTTGTAAGACGTTGGATGTGTGTGCTGGGAAATGAACCCAAGTCCTAGACGAGAGCAGTAAGTGTTCTTAACTGCTTGCTGAGCTGACTCTCCGGCCTCCTGCCCGAACTCTTTACAAAAAGATTTTGCCAGCTATGGACCTGACGTGAATTTGATATAAATTGTCCTTATCTTACAGATGAGGACATGGAGGGCATAGAGCATCATGTACATGATAGCTCACTGAGATGGGAGCAGAGAGAGATTTGCCTCCAAACTGCATCAGTCTTTCTCCTAAGCTCAGCCATGCTCACCATGGAGTGCACTAAGTAAGAGGGGCTTTAAATAGCATTTCCCTGGTGGGTGATTACCCTGAAAGGATGCTAATAATTTTAAGAATTGTCTAAGAACGTACTGATTTGTGTTCTTTCAGCTTTCCCTCGGTCTTCTACAGTAATCATATATTACTTTTAGGAGAGTCACAGGTGATCCTTATGATGGTTTTTAAATATCAAGGAAGAGTGATTGCAGGTACCAAACCCATGCATCTGCTGTCAGATTGACTAGGAGGAAGTAGTTATGGTCCCAGAAAGGGCAATCCATAAAGCAAGGTACCACATGGTACAGTTGCCTGTGATAATCTTAACTTCTGCCCGACCAAAGAAACCTTAGGAGAAGTGAAGACTCAGGAATTGTTTTCAGTTCATGAACCAGCTAAAGATTAAGTTCTAGGACACATGCACAATCCACACCAACTAGCAATGGAAGGGGAAATACACACACACACACACACACACACACACACACACACACACACAAAATAGAAATTTTTACTGGGTAAGTCACATGTGTACAAAATACCCCCATAAATATTCAGTAAAAATATAAAATACCTCATATTCACCAGGATGAATAAAAACTATAAGTATCATTACACACTCATCCATTTGTCAAAAACAAAAAAGGAAAAATCTTACCTAACCAAGTATTACCTGTAAAGATATGGAAAATGAGGAAATTATCCATGGCTGGCAAACCTGTAACTTGGTACAGGTGTTTCTACACACAGGCACTAGAGGAAGTTCCATGCATGTGTGCAAGCCAACATTAACAAGTTTGTCCACAGTGGCATCATCTATAATAGAAACAAACTTTCTTCTGGTATATCATCTAACAGATAAACTGAATTGCAAATGGACAAGTCTTAGAGAGATTCATTAGGAGAAAAAGGAATTTTTAAAATAGTGGGTTCAACATATCATTTTTATACAGACAAATTCATAAGCAATGCCTTATATTACTATTTATTTACCATTTGTGGTGAAAGAAGAAAAAAAAAACACTGAGAGCTAAGACACACCCATCAGCTTTCCGATGTGTTTGCCTCTGCAGAGGAGGAAAGACCATAGATTAGGAACTGAGAAGTAACCAAGCATAGCTCTCATGGTTTCTGCCCTTTAAACACAAATGATCCCCTTGCTCTCCCAAAAATGGCAAACTGTGGTGAGTGTGGGAGATACATATTCAATTCCCCCTATATTGTTTTCAATGCTTTTTTTTGTGTGTGTTCCCTCAAAATCCATGTGTTGAAATCTAATCCATGTGTGCATCCTAGGACATGGGACCTTTGGGAAGTGGTTAGGTCATAGGCTGATTTCTAGCCATGACTGATTTTGTAATGAGGATCAGAGAGTTGCTTGGTCCCTTCAACCACCTGAGGAGGCTAGAAAGCATCAATATGACCAAAATGGAGGGACCCCACCAGACACTAATCCTGCTGAATCCTTGGTCTGGGGCATCCCAGTCTCCAAGAACAGTGAGAAACAACCAGAAGTATAACATGATACTCAGTTGTTTCTGCATGACTCCATTGATGTGTTGTGCCAACCTGACTGAACTAAAGCATCGTAACACATATTTAACACGGTTAATAATCCAAAATGTAACAATCAAAGTATTATTTAAGTATCTACGAGTAAAATAGAGGGACAAATTGAGAAGGAATTGACTTACTATCACCATATAATTCCATAACCAAGGGTTTGGTTTTTTTAAATTGTGTGTGTGTGTGTGTGTGTGTGTGTGTGTGTGTGTGCAAGCACGTGCGCGTGCGCGCATGTATGTACAAAGATATAAGAGTTGCTTCTTTTTTCCATCACGTGGGCGCCAGGGTCTCCCAGCTTGGCCGTGTGCACCTTTACCTGCTGAGCCATCTCATAGGCTATAATCCAGAGATCAATGGAAAGCTGTTTTTTTGCCTCAGAAGAAAGAAACTAGGCTAGGTATACAAAGAAAACCTTATAAATTGTAAACACTATGCTATTGAAATTGTCTACTATGCGAGACTTGGGATGCCATATAGAGAGGCTGAGCTTCTGTCTGCTTCGAATTGTTTAGGTTAAAGCTTTTCATTTGAGATTCTTCTGATTAAAACCGCGGTGCTCCTCGGGTGAATCAAGCAGGCTCTGCATTTTCTAGGAGTCTCAACTGGGGGTGGTGTACAAATATCATCCTTGGAATCATCTCCCATGGACTCCACAGGCTGGAGGTCCATCCCTGAGCTGGAGTGCTGCAGCGGCTCATTTTACAGACGAGAAAGTGAGGAATGCATTGAGAAGATGTCACCCAACTCATGCCCAACCAGAACCAGGACAGGAAAACCCATTGCTCACTGACCACATCTTCTATTCCCATTCAGCCTCATGTCTAAAAAAAATGCCAATGTCTGGATATTTTATCTTTTTCATTTTGTTGTGCTGTTTTCTTCTTCTATCAGAAGTAGTGGTCTATAGAAAAGTGATTTTTTGTTTTTTTTTTTCCCGAGACAGGGTTTCTCTGTGTGGTTTTGGCGCCTGTCTTGGATCTCGCTCTGTAGACCAGGCTGGCTTCGAACTCACAGAGATCTGCCTGGCTCTGCCTCCCGAGTGCTGAGATTAAAGGCATGTGCCACCACTGTCCGGCAGAAGGGTGATTCTTATAGGGAAAAGATCACTCAAAGGCCATGGATTCATTCACAACAAGTGTGTTGAGCTGTTTGGTTGAGGCAAGATTTAAGGAAGGGTTTGTACTTAGAAACATGTTTTAGTTCCCTTATGAAACTCCAGAGTAATTGATTGAGGGTGACATGCTGCTTTCCCCTTTGGAATCGGTAAATATGAAAATATTGCCTGAGTAGTTAGATATGTGAGACAGGGCTGTTGTTCTTTCAACCCAATTAATAGCTAATTACAGAGGTAGAATGTCAGCACATCAGTGCGTGCCCTGTGCCTCCTGCTTCCAGCTTTTCAGTTCACCATGTGTGGAGTTTGAAGAACCTGGTATAAGAAAAGGTAAGGAGCAAACAGTAAGCATAAGACAAAACCAAGATGAGGTTAACCTTACTCACCAGCCAGAGCTTTGATCTGCATGCATCCTAACTGGAACAACTGGGAAGCAATCCCTGCCTCAAGGTGCTCCTACCTTGTGAGACCATCCTACCAAGCAATTGCTGCTTCATAGAGAATGAGGTTTTCTGAATGCCAAGGACGGAGGACTTTTATAGTATTTCAGTAGGCATCTGAAACCAGAGAGAACTAGATTAAATTAGACTAGTGACAACTCATTTGACAGTTTTTAAACTGCCTTACTTTCATCACGGAGATGGGGAAACAAACCAGTAGCTTCCTTGAGCATGAGTTTGGGGGCATTAAATCCCATATCAATACAAAGCCCGAATCAGGATATGTGAAACTTGTAATGAGCGCTTAACAAACAGTGAAATTCCATGATGCACCTGGCATATTTGATGAAATATCCATAGACCTTGATTGCCCAGCTGCCTTAAACTATAAAGTCCTTAAAATCCCCACTGCATACATTTGTGGACTATGCATTTTTCAAGGGCATGCTCTCTCCTTTTCCTTATAAAGTTGTGCTAAAGTCTTTCTACCTAACTGTTGAGGATTGAGTATGAATGTCCCCCACTGGCTCATATTCTGAGTGGTTGGACCCCACTTGATAATGCTTTTTTGAGACACATGAAAACATATGGAGCTTGCCCTAGCTAGTGACAGGTCATTGGGGTATATTATGTGTGGATGCTTCCTGTTCAGCTCTCTACCTCCTTGCCTGCCACAGTGTGACTTGAATGGCTCTGCCATGCCTTCCCTGTCTTTACGGACAGGCACTTCTGAAATGGAGAGCCAATAGTCTTTGCTCCTTATAGGCTGTTGCTGATGGTTGTTTTATCACAGTGACATAAAAGCATATGATACGCTAAAGTAGAATAGGGAGAGAGTTCACATGTTCAGGAAATGAGGTCTAGTGCATTTTCTGTTAAAAACAGAGTAGACTATATTCAACAGCATTTCACTGAGCAAATAGAAGTCATGATTTCCATATCTGATGACCCTCAGAACCAGAATAGCTCAGAGTGACTGTAGGGTTGTGGCTGATTAGCAATATTTATAGATAAGAGAAGGGGTCTAGATAAAGGGAATGAGATACAAAGACAAGGAGGGTAAAATCTTGGATTTCCTGATTTGAACCTGTTTGAGTCATTGGCTGAGATGTTGACCACACGTCACTGTGATTGGCTGGGATTTAACTACTTGCAATTACTATCTGTTGGTACATTAAGTTAAATTATAGCTCACTATGTACAGAGAAGCCATTAGGCCAATCTTGAACTATGTACAGAGGCTGCTTTAGGCCAAACTTAATTAAGTTTAACAGTTCCCTTTGAAGATTTACAGTGTGCACTCCCATTGACTCCTGTGAAGAAACACACTCAATGTTGTTTAATGTGGTGTTTCTAAAATTAACTGAACCAGGAAACCCCAGCAGATACTGTGTTCTGGGATGTACTCCCAGGCCTTGCTATCTTGCACGGACAGCTTGGTGGTCTGTTTGGTAGCTATGACGACTTAGGTTCCAGCAAAGAGGCTTCTGGCAGCTAGGAAACCCCCACTCGACTGGTACTCGACTGGATTGAGCTTGTCCTTAGGCACTTTGAGAATCTTCTTGTGTGCTCTTTGCAACTCAGACAAGCAAAACACAGCAGGCTGCACTCCCCTGCTATCTGCTCATGCCCTTAGAGGCTGCTGATGTGTGTGCATGGTGGTGTCACTCTGCCCTGTGAAGCCAGGAGGACAGATGTTTACAGTGCTGCAGCAGCATCTGGTGACCAAGGTTTCTATGCATCCAGAGCCAGTCTTAGAGCTGGCTTCCAGATTAGGGCCTCTGCAACTTGAGCTCCAGGTGATGACTGTTCCTGAATATAGCCCTTGTTTTGAAGAGACCCAGCTCCATTTGAAGCCCACAATATACCTGGGTACCTCTGGTCCTTACCTTTGTATCTTGACTGTCACTGTGCCCCAACAAAGATTTCCTACCCTGTCATGTTCTAATTACATTATGTAAAGAGTGACCAAGATGAGTGTTGGTGTACTTATATCAGCATCCACACAACTGGGGATGGAGTGGGGGTGGGGATGCTGCTGATTGAGTCCAAGAGATTGATGAGCCTGCATAGTCCTGAGTTTCAGTCAGCTAGGTCCAGAGGAGGATTCCTTATAAAAAGAACATGCAGTATATATTGCCTAAGCATTTTTAGGCACTCAGCAATAATAACACACGTTTTCCCATTAGGATCTCACAACAAAACTACATGGTGGCCTTCCAGATTCTTCTATCTATTTTAAAAATGAGCATTAAGAGTATGAGAAAACTGTGACTTATCCAAAGCCAAATCTGAAGGGAGGAATCTGTGCAGGCTCCTGCTTCCTGTAGCACAATTGCTTGATCAAAAATAAATGGAAGGGCCAGATTTGGTGATACATGTCTTTAATCTCAGCACTTAGGAGCTCGAGTCAGGTGGATCTCTTCTGAGTTCCAGGACACCCAGGACTGTATAGTAAGAGCCTACCTCAAAACACCAACCAACCAGCCAGCCAACCAACCAACCAACTAACCAACCAACCAACCAACCAACCAACCAACCATAGGAAAAGTTCTAGGCACTGATTATTTACCCATCTCTCTTCTCCCTCCCTCCCTCCCTCCCCCCCTCCTTCCTCTCTCCCTTCCCCCTCCTTCCTTTTCTTCTTCTCATTCCTTCCCTCTTCTCTGCTCTCTTTTTTTCTTGAGACAGGACCATATCACATTAAGTATATTAGGATGCCCTTATATTTCTTTTGCAGCCCAGGCTTACTTAAAAACAAAATTCAACCCTCCTTCAGCTTCCCAAGTGTTGAGATTATAACTATGTGCCACCACTCATGACTTAGTGTTGCATTCTATTGAGATTTGGCATATGATATCACCACTCTGAGCAGACGGCAGCTCTCCCGCGTGTGGTGTCAGGGTTCCATCGCAGACATCTTTACACTTGCCCCAGCTCCAGCCCCTGCGATTGGCAGTCTGGTGCGTGTTTGTTGTGTAATTAACTGGGTTTCTGAGAATGATCAGTAACTGGGAGTGGAAGAGATAAACCTTCTGATCAGTCCAATTTTGCAATGGCTCCTTCTTGCTTAGGTCAGTGGCTCTTCACTTTTGGTGGAGTCAGATTCCCCTGGAAAGTCTGACAGCATCCCTGCTCTTCCAGAAGGGTAGGTATAGGAAACCATTTTGTGCTTACATTCCAAGTGTGTTTGGGGTACAGTGAGGCCTGATTCTATTGAAAAGAAAACTTTGAGCAATACGATTAAAAATAAACCCAGCAGCCTGCATGGAATACCTCTTAGGATGTAGCCTTCCCCATAATATGCTTTCAAGCAAGGGGCTGAAATATTTTGAATTAATTTAAGATAAATTATTTTTTTTTGACAGGGGAAGGTTATTGGAATAGTTTATAAGATTGAAAGAAGAATTAGAAAGAGTTAAGGTAAAGTAGGCATTACAGAACCTTCAGTAGGGCCTGAACAATGGGAGGATTGTTCTTATTTATTTATCATATTTATCAATTGTAGGGACAGGGATATGGCCAGCTTCAGGTGCTTGGTGCATGGTCCTGCAGACAGAGAACAAAAGATGATTTTTCTACCTGTTTTAATCATAAGTAAAGAGCCTCAAGGGAAAAATCTTCCATTGACTTGTTTTGTCTCAGTGCTCATCCTCTAGACCAATGGCTATATCTGAAGAGAGGCAGGTTGGATGTTCCCATTAGGTCACATGGTCACAATCCACTCAACACTGTGTCTAGGAAGGGAGGCAGTTCCCTCTGGTACTACATGGAGAAGGTGGGGCAAAGCATGGGAGGTCTCCCTGAAGTCCAGGAGATATCAAGGTATCTCCTCCTTGGTGAGACGGGCCCCAGGTAATGGTACGCATTCGTTTTCTATATTTCCCCCATGAAATTCTTTACTGCAACTGCATTTTCCCATCCCCTGTCCTTTTCCTGTACCCCCCCAGTTTCATCCTCAGGCTTCCACGATCCCTCCTCACCTGATTATATATCTGGATTCAGCTTCATTCTTTGTTTTTAAGGACCAGTGTAGCAAAGAACTGTAGCACGGGTCCTTAGAATAGCAGCGGTTGATTTTCTCAGGCATGTAGGCTAGTGGTTTCACATCAGGTATCATCAGGGCTGGCTCCTTCTTAGGATTCCGAAGGAGAAAGTATTCCCTGCTTCTCTCCTACCTTGTGGTGGGGCTATCCTTAGTGTTTCCTGGTTTGTAGGTGCTATTGCTCCAGTGGCTGCCTTTATTTTTGCCTAGTATTTTTCTTCTTCTCTCGCTTCACATGGCTTTCATCTCTCAGTCTCTCTCTTCTTCTTTTAGGAACACCAGCCATGTTGGGTCAAAAGCCTTCCTACAGCATGACTCATCCTGACTAAGCACTCACTATGCGTGCAACCATCTCATTTCCAAAGAAGGCCACTTTCGGAAGCACTGGGCCCAGGGCTCCAGTTCTGTATGGTCCAGAGAATGAACTGAAATAGTTGTTCTTTTGGTTTCAAATAAGTAAGTTGGGAAGCATGTAGCAGGCAAAAGCAAAAGAACAAAGAACACAGTAGATAGATAGATGCATCTGACAGAAAAAAACAATCACCAAATCAGCAGCTTACAACGTCTCCCAGAAACTGAGGAAGACATAGTTATGCCAAGTTCCTGGTTGAGCATCCCAGGCAGAGTAGAACATCGCACATGAATGAGCTTCTGGCTTCCCGTTCCCACTGCAGCCTTCTTAATAACAATGGGATAAATAATAGTAACCTTTGTTGGCAGTGGCTAGTCTCAACCATGTGATGTTTTTGATACCCTTAGATGTTGGCTGTTTTTCTTTCTTCTTGTCACAGATTAAGGCCTAGCCTGATCAAGAAGAGAGAGTTGGGTCTTTTTTTTGAGGGGGGGATTGAGATAAATCTGTTTGAGTGTGGTAGGAGGTAGGTGGAGAGGTGCTTCCCACTTCCAGAGTCTTTTGAAAGAGCACACAACAATTTACCAACGTAATTTATATTATAATTTCAATGTCTCTTTTTGGTGGCATGCTTCAACAGTATGAGGATTCCAACCCAGTCCCAGCTCTGTCTATCTCAGAAGCCTTTGCGACTGCACCATCACAGCTCCGTTTCCCCCTTGACTTGTCTGTACAGCTGTTCCTTGGCCTTGGAACCTTAGCTGTCTATGTTCATTTCCCCTTCTAATAGGTTAGAATCTCTTTCCAGGAAAAGAAAATATAGTATATACCTTTAAAACCTTTTGTCATGGTGTTTAGAATAGTGCTTAATACTGTGTGTGTGTGCTCAGCAAGTGTGGTGGCGACTGAATGATCGTGAGTGCTTAGGGATCCTCCCAAACTCTGTTTTGTGGACTCTTCCAAGAAGCCAGAGTAAGGTATCCTGCTCAGGGCATTTCTGTGAGGTCTTAGGCAGGAGGGCCTCACACTCCTACTGATGGGCTTCACCTCGGTGAGTCTCAGAAATTTTTTGCCCGGTCTCCAGTCTTATCTTAGAGCCTAGAAGCCATCATGGTGAGAAAAAGCCTCATTAGGGAATACCCGTATTTGCTCCTGATAGCCAGGCCATATACATATGTCCTAGGACTCTGTTCGAACCTTGCTTTCTGTGTTCTTGTACCAATTACATACCAAGCTCAGTTTCTTGAGGAGCTCTGCCTACACCTAAGGACCATTTTCCTGTAAACGATACACGGGCTTCATATCAACTGTCAGCACCAGGAAAAGCAAAGGACCTCAATGCTGTGTAATGGTTGGTGACAACGAAGTGTCACAGGAGCTGCTGTGGGGGACAGAAGCTGTCAGCAGGGCCAGTGCTGTGTCAGTCCATGGGGGGACACAAGGACTCCAAGGTACTTACGAAGTTTATTTCAGGCCCAGTGTCGAACAGACTTGTTCAAGGTGACACACGGTTAGCCAGGAGAGATCAAAGCCGCCGGGCGCCTCGGCCGGGGTGGTAGCCAGCCACTGTGTTCTGGCCTCCCCACCCGCTCTATAAAGCATTTCTGACAGGGTGGCATCTCCGGCAGACTGGTGCTGAGGAAGGGAACACATGCAGCCATATTTCAGTCTAGACACCGGGACTTTAATGTGAACGTGTGCGTGTCTGAGGTGAAGCTGGGCTGAAGCTGATTTGTGGCCATCGGAATTTACGGCCTCGGAGGACAGGAGGATGCAGGAACGAGACCCATATGTGTTCAGTCCCCAAGTCTGGGTCTCCGGCAACACGGGGTGGGAGGGACGAGGAGTGGGAGATTTTATTATGATTCCTGACTATAGGTGATGAAATAGAGTATGGGGGGAGGAGGAGGGATAAGAAAGGCATTCTAAGGATACCTTCCCTCACTATCTTCACCTTGCCTTTCTCACGCTCATCTGAGGTTGCCTTTGAAGCTTTGAGCATGAAGGGATGAGTAAAAGATAACTCAAAACTGCGAGCATACCCCGGGTGAGAAGATGGACATCCCACTCCCTCATTGGCTGGGTGACCCCAAAGCTGTGGTCCTCGTGACAAAAACTCCATGCTTTGAACAGAGCAAAACTCAGTTTCCATTGCAAGGAGGGACCTCTGGAAAGTTCAGCATCATGCTGTGGAAGGAGGCCGTGCCTCGCAGAGTCAGAGCAATGGCTGTGCAGGAAGGTGGTCATTCCTGGTAACAGGTCTGACCTCTCTAGAGGCAGGGAAGGTCCACAGCCCCTCCCGTGTCTCTCCAGCTCTAAGATTTCTCAGGTGGCAAGCACTCAGGGGGATCTGCATAGCTTAGTTCTAAATGGTTACTGGTCATTTATTCTTACTGCAGAGAGTCTAAAACACTTGCCTTCAGAGAGAGAGAGGCAGCATAGACCACTGTACACTGTCGCAGGGCTCGATATCACTCTTTCCTGGGTATAGGAACATAGTGTATGTAGGGGAGTTGTGTAAAGATTTGACAGGGCTTAGAAGGGGAAAGGGTGGGGTGGTCCTGGACATGTAATATTCTACTTTGATTTTTTCTTGCAGGTACCATTCTTTTTTTTTTTTTTTTTTTTTTTTTGGTTTTTCGAGACAGGGTTTCTTTGTGTAGCTTTGCGCCTTTCCTGGAGCTCACTTGGTAGCTCAGGCTGGCCTCGAACTCACAGAGATCCGCCTGCCTCTGCCTCCCGAGTGCTGGGATTAAAGGTGTGCGCCACCAACACCCGGCGCAGGTACCATTCTTTAGAGCAGTGGTTCTCAACCTATGGGGTCACAATCTCTTTTGGGAGGGGGGTCTCCTATCAGATATTTACATTTTGATTTGTAACAGTAGCAAAATTATAATTATGAAGTAGCAACAAAATAATTTTATGGTTGGTGGTCACCACGACGTGAGGAACTGTAATAAAGGGTGTCAGCATCAGGAAGGTTGAGAACCACTGCTCCAGAGTGAATGTGGCCTTCCAGCCAGCAATGTCTGTACAAGTGTGTGTGCACATTCGTGTATGAAGAGGTACACAGCGGTAGGAAGGAAGAAGCACAAATCAGGACAGAAAAGTGCCTAACTCAGAGGACGAGGACCACGTTTGAAGCAATAGCCCTGCCATGTTTGAGAGTGTGGCTTTGGTGGAACCAGGACCCTCCCAGGATGTAAGTTTGTTCTTCTGGAAAAAAAATGGGTGATAACCTCTGCCCTTTCTCACAAACTTGTTAAGACAACCAAAAGAAGGACATATGGTACTAGAGTGTCTCATGTATTCTAAATAAATACACTAACCATAGGTGCGTATATTTGTGTATGTACGGAGAACATTATTGTACATGTCTAGGAAACAAGGGAGGGCTGTGACGGTCTCCTAGTCCAATCCTTTCAATTTATATTAGGGAAATCCGAATGTGAAAGGTTTGCCAATAATACATGTCAGGCTGATTCAATGAGCGGTAAATGCAACATCAAGTGGAACTAACAAGGATATATTTGGGAAGTCAAGGTCATTCATAGAGACTCATCTCTATCATCTGCTCTTAAACCAAAGCTCAAGGTCATTCATAGAGACTCATCTCTATCATCTGCTCTTAAACCAGAGCTCAAGGTTGCTGTGGGATGGTCTGTATGTCAAACATGTTGCTTATTGGTCAATGAATAAAACACTGATTGGCCAGTGGTCAGGCAGGAAGAAGTATAGGCGGGACAAGGAGGAGAGAATTCTGGGAAGTGAAAGGCTGAAGAGACACTGCCAGCCACCGCCATGACAAACAGCATGTGAAGATGCCGGTAAGCCACGAGCCATGTGGCAAGGTATAGATTTATAGAAATGGATTAATTTAAGATGTAAGGACAGTTAGCAAGAAGCCTGCCACGGCCATACAGTTTGTAAACAATATAAGTCTCTGTGTTTATTTGGTTGGGTCTGAGCGGCTGTGGGACTGGCAGGTAAAAGAGATTTATCCCAACCGTGGGCCTGGCAGGAAAACTCTAGCTACACAAGGTCATTTAAATAGACTCATTTCCATTATCTACTTTTAAACCAAAGCCTAACAAAATCCCATCATGGGGCTGTTTTGGATTTGTTTCTACTATTGACTGAGACTGTTTCTATAACAACCCAAAGTAAGCCCCTCCCATTTTTACCAGCTATGAGGTCTCTCAACAGGAGTCTGGAATCATCTGTGTGGATCCCTGGTCTTCCCCTACCCCTGTGCTCTCATCCAGGGAAAGATCCTGACCTCTGATGGTGAAGTGCGGCTCCTTGGCAAGTTTCTTAAAATAATGATGCAGTATGATAATGATGTTCAATTGACATAACTGGTAGCGAGTCTCTGACAAATTGTCTTTTGTTCAGTAAAATAACTGGGTGGCATTTGGGGGTATGGACGTGAGAATCCCCTAAGGTTATCACTTAGTGGTGATAGATGGAGAGCCATTCTTACCCTGGACTGAAGAATATTTTTAAAAAGTAGTCTACAAGGGCATGCCCTACATCCCAGCCTCTGGTGTGGTTGGTGTATGATAGTTTGTGATGTGTGTGTGTGTGTGTGTGTGTGTGTGTGTGTATACAGGTAGGCCAGAGAAGGACACCATATAACATTATTGTTTTCTACATTATGCTCTTGAGACAGGGTTCCTGACTAAAGTGTATAAGCTTTACTTTTCAGCTAAGCTGGCTGCTTAAGGAGCTCTCTTGATCTGTGTGTCACAGGCAGGCACTCATAGACCTGCCTGGCTTTTTGTGTGGGTGCCGGGGAATTGAACTCATGTCCTTATATTTGCATGGCAAGGTCTCCCTCCCCACCCTGCCCCCCACCAGCCATCTCCCCTCCTAGAGGCATGACTTTTTTTTTTTTT
>CABHPH010157179.1:14787-30766 GCA_902168325.1 Peromyscus nudipes
TGTGAAATCTGAGTGACCTTTTGGTCTCCAGTGAAACGCTCTGGGAAAATTCTTTTCCCTGCACTCATTTCAAAACAGTAAGAGCGCCACATCATTCAAGATGCCTTGTCAAGGGAATTCAATGAGCATCAGTCCTGAGGGTCACCTCAGGACTTCTTAAACTTGGTAATCCTGTGAATTCCTCTGGGTTTCCATGACTCATATCAATTGTCTTTAAAAAAAAAAAAAAAAGCCATTCATGCTTCATCTTACAGATTCCAAGGTAGCTCTGGGAGCCCTTTAGTGTCACATCAAATCTCAGGATGTACCCAAGGGGAGGCAGTGGACGGGAAATGCTGGGTCATCCATAGTTTCTTGCCTTTCCCCGAGCAGCTGTTGGAGCACAGGGGTTGCAAGCCCTGGGACTTCCTGAGAACCTCCCACAATCTCCTGATGGGTCAATTCCCAGTTTGGAAAACACTGGCTATCTATTTGTTATAAAGACAAGTCCTGAGTTAAATAGAACCCGGGAGTGCGAAAACAGTAACGTTTGCCAAATCTGCTCTAATAGTAGCATAAAACAGCTTAAATCACGGAGAAAATATTTATTGTTGTTATTAGTAAAATTAAGTATGCACTTTCATTAAAGGATCACAGGGAGAAAACACCATTTGGTCCTTAATTCAAGAAATGCTGAAGTGCCTAGGACTCTGGAGTCATCCTGTCAATCACAGTTAAGTAAAACAGAATTCCTGCTTTTCAGTAAATAAAAACTTTTAAAATACCCTTTGCAGAGCGGGGGAGGTGGTTATGGGTGACAGTACTTGTTGCACGAACACAAGGTCGTGAGTTCAAACACCCAGTACCTACGTAAAAAGTCAGGTGTCAGCACAGGCACCTGGAACCCCAGCACCAAGGGGACAGAGACAGAAAATCACTGGGGCTAGCTTACGGCCATCATAGATCCTGCTTCAGGACAAAGACCCCGTCCCAAGGGGATACAATGCAAAGTGACAGAGCAGGACGTCCCACATCCTCCTCTTTTCTGCATATGTATACAGGTGCAAAGACCCACAAACACAGGTCCACACACCTGACACACACACACACATACACCCCACACACATACACACATCACACACACACACACACATATACACACACACCACACACATACACACATCACACACATACACACTCACACATCGTGCTGACAGGCTCCATGGACTTACCTGCCAGGTATCCAACCACATGAGGCTCTTCCTGAGAAACTATTGTGAAAACAGTCTCTGGCAGGTTAATATGACCTGAAAAGAAATGGCTTCACAGAAGAGGAAGCTATTCCAATGGCCTGGATGTCAGTTGAATGAAAACAAACAAAAAAAAAAATGTTTTCACTCACCTCCAGGGACATTAGGGCCAGACAAAGCACAGCTTGGTTCCTTCTCCCCCAAAAAGAAATCTCTGCCAGTAACAGCAAATCTTAAATTCAGCCATTCAACCAACTTTTTACCCAGAGCCCACAGAGCAGGGCCTCAAAAAACAAAAAAACTGGATAACACAGAAATAATATGCACAAGCCAGGAACTCGTGAGGCTGATATGTTTAGAGTTCATGAGATCTGTACAGGAATGATATATCCTACTGTAGACAAACTTTTCAATGTGCAGAGTTCAGGCAGGCCCAAATGAGAGCTGAAGGAGTGGTTGGAAAAGCAAATTAAATACTGTGAGAAAGGCCAAATAAATCTGAGTTTCTTGAAGAAAGCACAGGACAGGCTTGCTGCAACCTCGTGGTCTGGGGGGCTTGCTCTGTTCTCTTCTTTAAAAGCCCTGACATGAGAAAGCAGACAAATTAAAGGACGTTTTTTTAAAACCCTTGATTCAATCAGTTAGAGCGTATAACATGGGCACCCACCATGTTGCTAACACAAGAGGCAATTACAAAAATGAGTAAAACATAGTTCAGCCGATAGACGCCATTTCATTCTGCCATAGAAAAGAATTCTTTGAATAAACAGGTGATAAAATTTCAGAACTGGCTGAGAGCGCATCATGTGAATGCTTAGAAGCTGTCAGATTATTGATCTGAGGCCATCATGACCAAAGGACAGAGAGGATGATGACCTCAGCCCCTTTTGAGATCTTTGATGCTAAAACCTGTATGCTAGTTTTACCATCAATTACTTCCCACAAAATGACATGAGAGGCAACACAGAACCATGACATACAGCTGCATAGCTTTCAATTTACAAATATTATAACTTCCTGTTGAATGTTCTTACCTCCGTTTCTAATGTTTCTATTCAAAAATGATACCGAAATCCCTAGATGTAAGGGTAAATATGTGTAATCTCTGATGAAGAATTTTAAATGTAAACTGCAGACCGAGTTTATTGCCAGTAGAGATGTTGCAGTCATAAAAATGGAGAGGAAATTGCTTATAATATGATAATTTAGTCTGTTTTAATGCAGGGCTTTAGGTTCAATGTCTAATATAAATAACTAGAAAATGAACTATGAGAATTCAACCAAGTTTTTTTTTTCAAGAAAAGCTCCGATACTTATAACTTTAAATTGTAGAAGCACACCTAAAATATTTGTTGTTAAATTAGAAAGAAAAGGGGAATGAAAATATCTGCATTCACATGCCAGATATTTTTATTTGAATAGCTCATTAGAACTTCAAATGCAGTGATATCAAGAAAGAAAGAGCAAGAGATGAAGACGCTGAGAAGGCTGTGCAGAGGAGGGCTTGGGCACGCCCCCTTTCACACATGCTCTTTGCCCCTGTGTCCTTTGTTTTAAGGTTGAGATCACCTCCAGAGCACTTCAGACCCGAAAGGTGGGCCATCTTGGATGTCTTCTTCCTTTATTCCCAACTAATTCATGCATAAATGTACTGAAGACCTACTGTTTACCTGTCACAGTTCTGACAGGGGAGGGTGCAATATTTTATGTCCATTTGAACCAGTTTTAACCCCCTAAGGGATTGGGTGCCTTTTCTAAATGATATTTCGCTGAGGCCATTGTGGATACATATGCAGTTGTGGAACATAAGGCAGGGAGAGCACACACCCTTGATTTTGGTAATATTTTGTAAAAGTAAATAGTATCACCACCAGGGTGCTGTGGGATGTCTTTCTGTACGCTGTGATTATGTGTTGCTCTGATTGGTTAATAAATAAGCTGCTTTGACCTACGGCAAGGCAGCTTAGAGGCAGGTGGGAAATCCAAGGAGAGAGACAGGAAAGAGAAAGGCAGAGTCTGGAGAGACATGTGCTGCTGCCCAAGAAAAAGCAAGATGTCAGCAGACTGGTGCTGCTGCCCAAGAAAAAGCAAGATGTCAGCAGACTGGTAATGCCATGGCCACGTGGCTAAACATAGATGAATAGAAATGGGTTAAAGATGAAAGAGCTAGCTAGCAAGAGGCCTGCCATAGGCCATACAATTTACAAATATTATTAAGCCTCTGGCTGATTATTTTATAAATGGCTGCAGGGCGGGACCGTGGGCCAGGTAGGACCAGAGAAACCTTCCGGCTACATCAGGTTGTTGTCATGATGGTAAGTGTGCCATGTTCAGGGTTTCCCAGTCCTATTTTTACTCATTTGGGAGTGTTTAATTCTAAACTATTTTACTGCCAGTGTGGGTTCATGTGTCCACCACCACCATGTTCAACCACCGTAAGGAAAATATGCACCCCCTGTTATAACTCTTTATAACTCTACCTCCCCCTGCCCCTGGTAACCACTGCCCTCCATTTCTAAAAGTTTGTCTTTTCAAAAACGTTGTGTAAATGATGTGATAAAATTTCAGAGACTGGCTTTACTTATCACCTTAACACTCCAGAAATTCATCAAAGTATTGCATCTATCAATAGCGTGTTCCATTGATTGTCCAGTAGTAGTCCCGTGGTACATACTGACCACAGTTCATTTAACCTTTCACTTGTTGAAGGGGATTGTAGTTATTACAAATAAAGCTACCATGAACACTGTGTGTTAGATATGGCTTGGGAGGACTTCGGTTTTGCACTTTGATTATTTGAGATAAGGTCAGTCAGGTCTCAAGCATGTTATGTAGCTAAGGCAGGCCTTGATCTTCTGATCCTTCTGCCTCTGCTTCTTGAACACTGGGGTTTCTGCATGCACCACCACTATGCCAGTGTTTGTGCATGCACCACCACTATGCCAGCATTTCTGCATGCACCACCACTATGCCAGCATTTCCGCATGCACCACCACTATGCCAGCATTTTTGCATGCACCACCACTATGCCAGCATTTCCGCATGCACCACCACTATGCCAGCATTTCTGCATGCACCACCGCTATGCCAGCATTTCTGCATGCACCACTGCTATGCCAGCATATACACATTTTTTTTCTATGAGCATATGCTTTTGCTACCTTAGGATAAATTCCAGGACAAGGAACTGCTGAGTTGCAGAGCAGTTGAATGTCCTGACATTTCTAAATAAATGGCCCAACATTTCCAGATTGGCTGTGCATTTTATAGAAGTACCAAAAGTACCTGGGTGAACAGGGCTCTCAGTATTCACCAGCATTTGGAGTCATCTCAAGTTTTTAATGAGGTATTTCAATGGGTGTGTAGTGTCATGAAGCTAGTTTTATAAAATAATACAAATATTTTGTTCTATGAGATAGGAGGGAACAGCAACCAAGTCCAGACATCAATACAGGAAAATGTTGGGGCAAGGGAAACAGGCTTAGGGAAACATCCACACAAGAGGTCACGTTTGAGCAGGTCTTCAGAAAGGATAGACAATGGAAGAATACGCGTGTCACAGTAAGAAAAAGATTCAAAACGGTGGGATAAGCAAAAGTAGGGAGAATGGAGAACAAGACTCTGCACGTGCAGCCCAGTGTGCCCTGTTTGTACGAAGGAGTGGGGAAGGGGAGGGACACGAGAAGGTGCATGAAGCTTTGTGTACCGTGTCGGGGATCTCAAAGTGCCCCTGGGTAAGTGGTAACCCTGGGATCAGCTAAGGACAATGACGGGCAGTATCCAATCAGTTTCCACCTGCTGCTGATTGTACTTCATGCTCTCCTCCATATCTATACCTCTCTTTCCATTCTTACAGACACTCTCCTGCTTCAGAAGGTTATCTTCTCCCACTAAACCTACCCTAAGTCGTTTTCATAAATCCAGTTACTTTTGTAACTCCTATGGTTGTGTTATTTCTCTCCTCCAAAATCTCCGCTGGCTTTCTTCTATTTGTGGAAGAAAGCCTGAGCTCAGGTGCGTTCAAGAAAGCCATGACCCTCCCTCTCCCCTGTAGAAATATAAACTCCGGGTTTCTGCTCATCACTAGATGATTTCTATTCCCCACATGGCTAATGGTTTTTCCAACTTTTTAGCTAAAATCTCTTGTTTCCCACGCCGGTTGCTCCACCTGAATCAATGTTCCCACTCCTTAAGAAGTCAAGGGTGCTGCTTACTGGCTTGCTCCCAATGGCTTGCTCAGCCTGCTTTCTTAGAGAACCCAGGACCACCAGACCAGGAACAGCACCACCAACCATGTGCTGGGCCGTCCCCACCAGTCACTAATTGAGAAAAGGCCCTACAGGCTTGCCTACAGCCCAGATTTATGGAGGCATTTTCTCAGTTGAGATTCCCTCCTTTCAGATGACTTTAGATTCTGTCAAGTTGACATAAAACTAGCAAGCACAACATCCAAAAAGCATTTTCTCTCCTAGTATTAGATCTATCAGATATGGTTCCCATAGATTTATGCAGCGGCTGAGAGAGAGTTGCCCTTCAACAAGGTCGCCCATTTGAGACACTTTCCTGTAGCTGTACTTTTTCGTCTGGACCGACAGCCTGCAAATGATGACATGGAGACATTATTAATTGTGAAAGCTCGGCCTTAGCTTAGGCTTTTACCCAACTAACTCTTTTAACTTAATTAACCCATAATTTTTTAATCTACATTCTGTCATGTGGCTCAATTACCTCTTCTTAGTGCGGCACATCCGACTTACTCCGAGTCTGCTGGCGAAATCCATGCACCTAGATTCTTCCTCCTCTTCCTCTCTCTCCCCGGAAGTCCCGCCTATCCTCTGCTGCCCAGCTATTGGCCATTCAGCTCTTTATTAAACCAATCACAGTGACACATCTTCACACAGTGTAAACAAATATTCCGCAACACTTTCCAAACACGGTGCCATGACAGCACTTCCCCAGAGTGAGGTCAAAGTGGCTGTTTATTACTTCTAAGATGTGGCCAGGCTTTTCCTACTTGTTTTCATTTAACCCCAGTAAAATATGTCAGAAATCTTAGGACAAATATGTAATGAAAAACTTATTCCATGACGATGGGCCAATGAATGTACTGAGATTTATCAGGAAAGACTAGACCTCCCTTGTCATGTTTCAATTTATGGGAACCATTCTCTAAACCAAGACCAAATAGATGTCACCCTTCTCTCTAATCCAATCATCATTCTGTTCCTACAGCATGCCATGGCACCAATACATCTCTGCTTTCAAGGAAAGGAATATGTTACTCTGAACTAACATGTTTTAAGTAAATAGCACAAATATACAAAGTTTGAAGTAGACTTGCTGGGGTCCCTTCCCTCCTGGACACACAGTCATTGGGAGCTGATGCCTGGGACCTGGTCAGCTATTTAGAGTTCTCATAATGGTTATGTTTTTATGTGTTTTATTTTCTCCAGCCAGGCATACATTCTTATTTCTGAAAGAAAATAAAAATTGCACCTGTCATGATTCTTACTGACTACTAAAATTGTAGCCAGCATCTAACATGCATCTTTTGACAGTCTTTTAATCAGATTTGAGTCGATTTAATCAGATTTTAGTCCATTTAGTCCATAGCACCAGACACTGTAATAAAAGTTACTTTCTGACTTACTGCACCTGGAAAGATTGCAATTTTTCAGAAATTCCAACCCGTACTTACTTGCACACATAGAGGTTTACTCAGAGCCACCTTTATTTTCCCCTGCTTTCTGATTAGAAAATGAAACACAAAGAGCATTTAACCATCAGGTTTATCACAGACAGCGAATGACTATCATCAAAGGGAAGCTTTGCCGGATGGTATAACATACAGTTTACAGCTGGGGGCCGAGGGGCTCAGAACAGCTGTGCCGGTGATGGCTGCTCATAAGATACTTTCAAATGTTTACATTTCTTTGCTTTGTCCTTTGCCTTTAATAGTCAAGAGACTCCGGAGAAATTTCAAGAGGAGGTCACAGGAAGGGCACAAAGGAGCACACTGGCGTGAAGAGCCAGAGAGTGTGGGAGAGCCATAGCAGAAACACACAAAGTTTTGTGTGGATCTGCTTCATATGAAAGTGCCAAGAGAGAGAATAAACTCAATAGGAAAGAAAAGAGAAAGCCATTAAAAGCCTGATATGGTTCAAAATCAGAACCTAATGCTGATCTAATTACTTACCATCTGATTAATGTGTGGGATTTACACGACACTCACCCCCACACATTTCCTTTTATAAGAAACCAAAGAAGCTAAAAAATTACAAGCAGTTCTGTGTGGCCTACTGAAGCATTCAGCTCCAGGGATGGCATACCTTCTCTTGGTGATTCCTGAGTAGAACCTACCTTCTCTAAGTACGGAAGCTGAGTGGGGATCCATCATCCACAGCATGAATGTGCTAAGACTATGGATCCATTGAGCACCTGCATGTCTGACTTCCTATGAGTAACTGACCCTGTATTCGCTGCTGTATCCTGGAGGCTGCTCCTTGATCACATCTGACTTCCAATGATGCAGGCACCATAAGACGTTCTCTTAGTGACAGAATCAGTAGAATTAAAAGGCAACTATAGGGGTATCTCTGTAAATAAAACAATTCTGTAAAGTGTTATTAAATAAATCTCCTGAATCAGATCTAGGAAATGGAACAGCTATAGTTAAACTGCACAACTCAACCAAGCTCTTCATCCTATTTGTAAAATGTGTGCCACTGAACAATGACCAGAGGGCCGTAAATGAAAGGTTACAGTGCTAACAGAGTTATATTTATTTCAAAAAATATTTCACATCACTGGACAGTCTGTTACCTAAGACGTGTTTAGTCTGAAATGAAGCACAATCATGAATATGGTAATTATGGCCAGAATTCTGAGCTCTCCAGGCTCACGGGGCCTCAGAGAGCACCCTGAGTCAGCCTTGTGGTCTACAGTGAGGAGAAGCAATAAGTCTGAGGCTGGAGCTCAGCTCCAAAAAGTGTGTGTGGCCCCACACGGACAAACAGCTAAAGCAGCTGAGTCATCACTGTCTATAAACCAAGCCAAGGTTTGTTTCCCAAGTGGAACGGGCTTCCCAGGACTCAGTGCAGGCCATTGCCTGCTTCTAACACACATGTGACACCCAGAACAGAGCCCATGGCTCTGCACTCTTCAGCAGCCTCCCAGGTAGTGACGATACTCTGTGAGACTTAGATCAGAGAATAAAACTAGGGTGCTGAGTGGAATGACAAGTAGGTAGAGAGGCTCCCATCACCACATGAGTAGAAAGCGCTTCTTTAAGCTTCTCCTGTATTCCATGTAGTCAACTATGTGTCTAAGTCCAATTTGGATCTTATTCTCTCCTCTCCTCTAAGTTTGCTCACTGAACGGCTTTTCCCCTCTGGAATCTTTTACAATTTCCTTTTAATCCTTCATGACTGAAATTCAAATAGGATATGGCTAGATAAGAGCTCCTTTTTTAATAAGACTAAATAAAGCCATTAGCCCAAGGGAACTTTCTGTTATCTTCTCATTTGTTCTATTTCCTGTGTTCATATTCCATTTGGGGGCAACTCTTACTACAGAGTGCTGAAGATATAAAATACATGTACTTCAGGTTTTCATTTTTCTTAACTTCTAGGACTGCTCTGCTCTCTAATCATCTTCCTAGCTGTGTCCTCCTCTTCTCTTCCACCTTCTTCCTTCTCTTCATCCACCCTTTTCTTCTTTCTTTTTCTTTTAATGATAATAGCAACTTAGCGCTCTCCAAAGATTTTTAAGATGTTTCTTTGGTAAAGTTTCCATCTGGTGCTTGTATGGCTGCTCTTATAACCTTGTATTTATGGTTCCCTTAGTTCCCTATGGCCTTTCCTCTGGTTTGCAAGTAATCTCTGATGATAGATGAATTTTTAAACACAGCTGCTGCAGTGACGACTGCAGTGGTAGAATTTGGATGTGTCTCTTTAAGTGAAAAGTCTACTTCTCTGTTCCATACAGTGAGTAAGGTGTCTCAGCTGGACAGCGTGCAATAAGGTTCACGGAGTCTGGGCTGGAAGGCAGACTACAAGCCTGCCTTTTCTCACTCATCTTATGAAGACAACAGGGGAGTATGTCAAGGTTTCAACTCCTGGCCAAGTAGGCTGTTCCTTGTGTTTTATTTTCCATGTCCAGGGACATTTCAAGTCATTGCAACATCTTCTCCCCTATTTCAGGTGGATCTTTGTTATGTAGCAATTTCTTCCATTCTAGAAAGAGACTCCTTAAGACTTAGGTAGTAAACAAAACTTACAAGGCTCAGGAGTAAGCAACTCACAAGACTCAGGAGGTTCCTGAAAGTTACAAGATTCACAAAGTCCCTGCCCAGTGTTAGACAAGCAATAACAACTACTGAGAAATGAGGCTTTCCAACTGGCTGGAGGTCCTATACATCTGTTTGAAAGTCCCTTAGGGAGCCCCAAGGATGTGGCTTTTGGGAGTCACCTTCCATGCTGGGGTGGGCTTCTGATGATACAGCTGTCTATGAGTTGTCCATGCTCCTACAGTTACCCCTACCTGTGTTCTGTAAGTAACTCACTGGTTCACCAAGTTGGACTTTGATGGAATTGTGTAGGGAGCTGCGTGTAGCCACGCCTTACAGGTGGCGCTGGTTATCGCCTTCCACCATCCTGAGGTGAGCGCTCCCAGTGGTAAACAATTATAGTGAAGGTTGTGGCTTGCTTACACATGCTTGAGCCTATTGGGCAATGCCCACGCGGTGATCTGGGGTTGGCTGCCCAGAGCCTATATAAGGCCGGGAGAGGCTTTGCCCGGGGGATAATGGATGAATGGGGGAGTTTTTAGAAGCCAGAATATTGATCAAAGGCCTGAATAAATTGCAAGAAGAAGAGTTCGGTGTCGTGTCCTCCTTGCTGGACGAGGGGGGCGCTACAGAATTGTTTCTTTATTCTATCATCAGTGCCCTACCTGGAATGAACCAGTCAGTTGCTCATGTTTCTAGAAGGAAAGCCACCATGATTTTGTTTGCTAATTTTTTTCAGGTTTGTCTTGAAACTAAGTTCTCATGCTCACAGAGTAAAGAGTGGGGGGTCACTCATTAAGTCACAAGCCAAATCTATGTGTTGACTGCAACATTGATCATTGATATGCCAATTACCTATCTGTGATATGAACCCAAAATCCCAAAGGGCATTGGCCTCTCCTTATCCTATGTTTAACTCCCTTCTCAGGAGTAAATAGGGAATGAACTTTGACCCATAACAAGATCTTGTCTTTAATGCACTCATCCACTCAATTTAGTCTTGAGTTCACAAGAGATGCACTCTACATGGACAAAAGCATAAATATAGAAAACTGGACAATACTTTTTATAAGGAGTAAGCTGCTAAGATGCCCAGGCATTTAACTGCAGTTCCCACTGAAAAGCAGCATCTATGTTAAACTCACTACAGGGTTAACTGACTGGTTACAAACTCAGTTATCATAGAGAGTTGGAATGTTACAGATTCAGAGACAAATAACCCCGCCATGTGCCAAGTAGCTATTTATTTTCTAATTTTGCTGGTGACTTGCCATCCTTCTGACTATTGGGTCCTTTTGGAATGTATAGACTTCTAGCTTCTACAGATGCCAAGGCTAGGAATGTCATCAGAATATCACCTGAGGCTTCTAACACATTTCCTGTTTTGATGTAATTTACCTCCTTCATGTTTTCATTTGTACACTTGGAAAGTGCCATGTTTGTGACTTTGTTTGTTCAATTACTATAAAGAAAACTTCCTAAGACTGCTATCATGGTAGAACACCCAATCTCAGGTCACCTGAATCAGATATTAATCAGTCTTCTGATTGTTTTATTTTTTGGATACTAAGCCTTCAGATCCATTCCTTTGTTTTATTGACTATTTTTAGTTCGAGCATAATAATCCATTTCTTACTTAAAGGTAATTCTTCCCCTATGAGAGAGAAATACTTGGTATGTTTAACATGCATAACTTAACCCATGTTTTCTGTGTAACCTTGGTAGACCTGGATATTTGACAGCTTTTAGAATGTTCATAAACATATGCAAACATGCCCAACACGTAGTAAGTGCTCAGTAAAGCCACATTCCCACGCTTTCCACCTGCACAAGAACCTCCAGCATTAATGGGATAATTTTGCAGTGGGGAACTTAAACTTAAATGCCTTGTGTTTCTGTACACCAGCACCGAGCTAAGAATTTCTTAGAGATCTTGGATATCACTCTAGTCTGATCCTCAGAGGGAAAGCATAGATGATTCCATTTTAAAGTGAAATGTTGAAAGTTTTCTAAGTCTACTATGTGCCTATAGGGAGCTGAAAACATAACACCCTTAATCAACTGCAGTCCCTCCCCAACAATAGTCTATCTGGATCAAGAAGCAAAGAAGGACCAATGAAACACGGATGCTCTGAGCATCTCTCTACCGTTAGTGCAAAGGGCGACCCTGAGGGCTATGTGCCTACGGATGTGAACTATGCATGTGGGAACTCCTCTTCCTCAGCTCACAAGCTAATTCCCCAGCTTACCTGAGTGAAGAAAAAGATGAACAGGCCCTGGGAAGTAAAAGGAGAGTACACAGCTACAGGGTAAAGCTTTGCCCAGAAGTAGCCATCATCAAACAGAAGTGGATTTAAAGACAGGGTCTGAACAATCCCAAAACATCTGAGTAAAACAACTAGGAAAAGGGAGTCTTTTACACTTTTTCAGAACCAAAGCTGCCTGGATCTTAGAAGGTGCCAGCATCAGACTGTGACTGTCCTGGCCCGTCTGGCACACTCGTTCCCCTCCGAAGGCAGATGTTTCACACATCCTGAGACAAGTGCCATTGCACGTTCACTCACTCATTTAAAGCCCTGTGTGGCGGAGTCCAGGATCACCATGCATCTCTGATTTCAATTTGTTTAACACTGGGGAAAGAGCAGACTGATGATAAGGACTTTGCCCACAGCTCTGTGCACTCAGTCCAGGCTTTCTAATCATGATGAAGCATCTCATGAGTGTTTGTGTACATGGGGGGCTGTATCAGTCACGCTCTCAATGTGTACTCCCAGCCTACACAGCACTTATGTTTTCCCTTGTCAAACTGTCATTCTGGGATTTACCTTAGTCACGCCAGTATTTCATGAGAATGAGTCACAGTCTGAGGCCCTGACTGTTCCTGGGAAATGCAGGTCCTTCGAACTTGAGAAGATGACTAGGTTCAGCTGACCTTTTTGGTCTCTTTTTGGCACTACAGATGGAACGCATTCAGAATCCCTTTGAGTTTTCGGATCTCCTTCCTCTCCTCCGCTGACATGAGTTCTGTGTCTGAAGCTGATTCTTTTTCCTTCCTCTCTGTTGCAAGCTCAATTGATTCCCAGTTATTACTCTATTCCAGGCCTTCACTGGACAGTGCAAGAGCGTTTCCTGGAAACCCACAGTTTTGTTGAATTTGCAGTTGTTGCTATTAGAGATTGTCATGTGATGAACCCAAACCAGGGTCCAATTTTTCCTTCTCCAGCCAACTGTGTCTAGAAACAATTGGTACTTCACAGCTATTTCAGTGGCTTCCAAGGAATTTTCCCCAGAGATGTGCAGGCTCACTTGTGACCCTCCCAGGAGCTCCCTGCAATTGCTGCTGCCTAAACCTGCCACCAAAACCAAGTCACTTTGTTTCATGAGTCTTGCATGAATACAAGAATCTGGATTCAATAAAGCAGTTTTCTGCTGGCCTGTCAAAAAATCAACCCCACAAATGATTAAACTTTTCTCAATTTGTCTTCCAAACATGAACTGGGCTTACCAGTGATTTATCTTGGCAAAATGTGAGCGAAGCAGGCCAGAGGCATGCTGGGTAGAATCCCATCATTAGTTCATCAAAGAAGTGACTCAGTTGACTTGGCATTAACCTTTGGCCTTTGATCAAACATATAGAAATGTTTAATTGTTGTCAAAGCAGACTAAAGACAATCAGAAAAGAGAGGGAGGTGTGGGGAAAGAAGAGGAAATACATAAATAAAAAGTACGGACCTTGTGGCTTATGAGTCAGAGGACACGTTACATCTCAGGCCCAAATATGGGTAGAAATTGTCTTATGTTATATCGTTTTTTGTAATCACCTTTCCAAAAGTGTATTCCTCAAGAGGATGTGCTACATCTCAAGGTACCAGAAAGGGAAAGCATTGGGGTTATTTAACAGTTTTATTTATTTATTTATTTATTTATTTATGTTTTTCGAGACAGGATTTCTCTCTATAACACCTCTCACTGTCCTGGAACTTACTCTATAGATCAGGCTGGCCTTGAACTCACAGAGATCCGTTTGCCTCTGCCTCCCAAGCGCTGGGATTATAGGTGTGCACCACCACCTCCTGAATAATGGTTATTTTTTTTTTTGAATCATTGTTTCTCCAATGTATAAGTCAGCATCTGAATTCTAATAAACATTTCACCTTTAAAATTAAAAAAAAACAAACAGAGAAAGAAATTCTCTACATAAGGCAGTGGCTTTCAACCACTTTAAAAGCAGGGCTAAGTTGCCTGAGAGCATGTTCACATTGACTCCATTTTGGAAAGTCCATTTTTCTCTATGTTATAAGAATCATGCACAGTTAATAAACAATAACATTTACTTTTTATAGTTTGGTTTGTCTAGATGATGTCCTGCTTAACACAGATGTTTCATGAGCTGTCACTTTTATGTGGATGAAGTACCTCATACCAACCCCATGAGTACACCTGAACACACACACACCTAAATGAAAGAGTTTACACAGAAGATGATGTCGTTTCTTAGACCTCCTTCCTAGGAAAAAGAGTGCCCTATATCACTAATTTTTAGTAATTAAAAAAGAGCACGTGCACCAGTGAACACTTGTGAAACTAGTGATTGACATCAAGAGAATTACAAATTAGAGGATGGGTGGTTTAAAGATAATGAAAACATCTGTATCATTTTTAAATCACTCTATAAAAGCATGGGTAATGAAAGTTTTTATTTCAGTGCAACTAAGAAATTCACATTTCCCTAAACCAAATACATGGTCACAGAGATCGCATAGAACAATGGTAAAAATAATAATAATAATAATGATAATAATAATAGTCACATACACAGAGATCGCATAGGACAATGGTAAAAAATAATGGACAGGGCGATGCAGACGAGATGCAAAATGTCCTGGAAATTTTCAAGTGCAGTCATTGATAAAACTGGATTCAGGAGCTCTCCACAGTTAGGGGACTACACCTCTCCTAATAAACCCAAAATACTGAAACAGAGGGCTCTAGCCCAGAACACCATGCACACAGCAGGCTGGGGGACAGTGTCTTTTAAAACCCTAGGATCCTTGCTGTTAACAGGAAAACCCTTGGAAGCCTCCAACCCACGCTGCCCCCCAGTTCCACCGCGCTGAAGGTCCCACGGAAGGAAGTCGAACACCATGTCACAACTAAAAGTCTCAGAAATGCACAACTGGAAAGGAGAGGCTTCAGCCAGCATGGTGACATCCAGCAGCCTGTGTCGTTCAAACGCACCGATGTGGCTGGTTGTTTCTCTGCTTCCCTCTGACGTGTGAACAGTTAAGGGTGACCAGGCACCTGGGAAATGTGACAGATGGATACATGAACTGCCTCGCTGGGCTCTGTGATAATCACAGTTTATAAATTTAAAGCAACCGGCAGAGCAAAGGAGTTTGCACTGTGTCCGTGGAATTATTTTATAATATGAAATTCAAGCATACATTACTTGCCCTCTGGAAACAAGCAAAGCTTTATCTTCATATCGTGTCTTCAGTGACAGATGGAGGACTCGGTTGTGTTGCTGCCTACCTCATATTATTAATAAAGAGGAAAGAATGTCTTGGCCATGAGATGGAAGAAGCTTGGAGTGAAAATACCACAAAGCTAGAAAATCCGCTGTTTCTGTGCACGCTCATGAACACTGTTAGTAACAAAGAAAAATCATCTTTAGGTGCGCCCTCATTACAGGTATATGCATTAAAATCTTCCTACCTAGAGCTCAAGAGAGACCCGGGATAAATATAAATAATTAATACATTTGATGATGCTTTATTATATTTAATTCATATAATTTTTCCCTATTAGACTAAAAAGGAAAATAGTTGACAATGTAGCATTAAAAAGCATGATGACAACATTGCTAGATAGAATGTGTGATCACATCGTAATTTAAATTGCAAACATAGAAAATTAACATGACTACACATAACTCTCAGCAGTTTCGAACCGGTTCACACCTGTCCTGGGATCTTGGCTGTGGAGACCTGTGTGTATACGCCCGTTTCAAGTAATAGGACTTGGGTTGTACTTCTGACCAGCTCAACGTCAGAAACACTCAATGGTGCTCACTGAATGACTTGAAAACAACAGGTTGAATAAGCAAATGAGTCTCTGACCTTGTCGAACAGGAAGCCATGCAGCATAGACCTTCGGTACAGATAATCACTAATCTGGATTTAATGATTTCCAAGAATGGGTGGAAATTCCCGGCCACCTTCCATGGAAAAAAATACATTCAATTAATTTAATCTAATCCAACTAGATTGTGCTTATAATATACTTAGTGCTTGTTTAGAGATTCCAAATACAATTAAATTGGCATGCTTCTTGTCACCTAGAAACTTACCAGATAATAGGGGTATAACACGGGAACATTTTAAGGAAATATGAACAAACAAACATATATATATATATATATATACATATATATACACAGAAAATATACATTGTGTGTGTGTGT
>CABHPH010157179.1:30866-45511 GCA_902168325.1 Peromyscus nudipes
ATATATATATATATATATACATATATATACACAGAAAACATACATTGTGTGTGTGTGTGTGTGTGTGTGTGTGTGTGTGTGTGTATCCACACTGGGCTGATGAAACCGATATTGGTGTCTTTGCCCATGAAAGCATCTTTAGGGAACATCTGTCATAGACAGGCACTATAGGCCCTTCCACAGTTGGAGACACAGAGTCCTCACCTTTGGTCCACTGTAGGCAAGGCCATGCTTGGAAATTTCTTCCATACGTTAAAACTGAACCCTTGGAATCCTGATCTTACTTGTCCACACTGATGTTCCTTATAAGCTATAGGTTCTGTTCCATATTAGACGGCTCTAGGCTTGTTTTCTTGTTCGGTTTGGGTTTGTTTTCTTGTTTGGTTAGCTCTCATTTATGGAGTGTGTATGCATGCGTGTGTGTGTGTGTGTGTGTGTGTGTGTGTGTGTGTGTAGGTAGGTGTGTGCATGTGCATGTGCGCGCGTGTGTGCATGCACAAGCTTGCTTATGCATATGTTTAATGCGAATCAAATCAGATTCCCAAAGAAAGCCCTTTACTTTCCCGCGGGGACACAGACCCGACCCAGACACCCTTTGTTGTGGTGTCTTCTCTTCCTTAAGCAATGTACAATTGTTTTTCAAAAAAAATTTGAAGAAAATTTAAAATCTTCACATGATTCTGAATTGTTTAGTGATCCTAGAGATTCTCCTCCAAATAGTCACCAACTCTTAGTATAGTGACAATAATAAAAAATCATGATTAGGGGACTTCTCTGCCCATTGATTGTGTTCAATTCTTTATATACATTCCTATTTCTGAAAGTCTGAAAATTTTCCCGAATTGCCATCGTTCTGAACTACCTGTGTTATCACAGGACAGTTCGCTGCAGTGTGCTGCTCCAAGGGCGCCGTGAGCGCCACAGCCGCAAACGACAGGCAGGTGAGAACATGATGGAGCGCGTACTGATCCGAAGTGATGGCAGCCGAGGAGCCTCTTAGGGCTCCTCTACGATGCGAAACTTCTGTAAATGCTACGGAACAGAACTGACCGCAGAGGCTGCTCCAGACCTGTAGGACGGAAGGGACAGAGGCTGCTCCAGACCTGTAGGACGGAAGGGAATCTTTCAAGAGAAGCCTGGCCCGGTCAACAATGGGACCCTGCCTGTCTTTTCCAAAGTGTAACATCCTCTCCCGAGAACCCCAGAGCCAACACCGATGATTCTAATGATTGGTGGTCTTACAGCATCCTTTGCGCAGGCTAATGACAAACTTCTTGTTTTTAGAAAAGATTTTTTTGCTTAAGAAAATCACTCAATGTTCTTTTAAACTATATTTCATAAAAATTCATATAGATTATAGATTCTGATTTTGCAGTAATAACTTGGTAGGCAAATATATTAATTATGTAATGTCTACATTTTTGAATATCTAGGCTGAATATATCTACTTTCCATTCAACACAAAACATCCACAGACAAACAATGAATTTTTGAAGTGATCTGACATTTAAATAAAAAAAAGATTTTATAAGACACTCACATATTTTAAAAGTGTTTATTTCTTACCATATTGACATTTCCTGTTACATATCAAAGCTAAAGTGTCTTCTGTAAAACACTGTGCTCCTTCAGAGCTAAGATATGTAAATCCATAAATACTAATCTGGGAAGGGTAGGCCTGAAATCTAAGAAAATAATCTTTTCTGTAGAGTGCTGTGGGATGATCTGTATGTCAAATTGCTCTGATTGGCCAGTGGCCAGGTAGGAAGTATAGGCGGGACTAACAGAGAGGAGAATTAAGAGAACAGGAAGCTGAGTGAGGGAGACACTGCCAGCCGCTGCCATGACAAGCAGCATGTGAAGACAGTGGTAAGCCACAAGCCATGTGGCAAGGTATAGATTTATAGAAATGGATTAATTTAAGATGTAAGAACTAGATAGCTAGAAGCCTGAGCCATTAGGCCAAACTGTTTAAGCAATATAAGTCTCTGTGTTTACTTAGTTGGGTCTGAGCGGCTGTGGGACTGGTGGGTGACAGAGATTTGTCCTGACTGTGGGCCAGGCAGGAAAACTCTAGCAACAGTAGGTATTGATTCTGTCGATATTATAGGTTAAATAATTTGCTGATGGATAAATAGGCAGTATGTGGTTGAGCCAAAACGAAACAAACACTACATGTTTTCCTTCTCATATGTGTGTGTGTGTGTGTGTGTGTGTATCTGTCTGTCTGTATGTATGTCTGTCTGCCTGTCTGTATCTGTGTGTCTGTCTATGTCTGTCTGTGTGTGTCTGTCTGTATGTATGTATGTATGTGTGTGTCTGTCTGTGTGTGTGTCTGTGTGTATGTCTGCCTGGCCGTCTGTGTCTGATACATACAGACAGACACACACAGACATGTGTGTCTGTCTATGTCTGTGTGTCTGTCTGTGTGTGTGTGTCTGTCTGTCTGTGTCTGTATCTGTGTGCACCCACGAGCACAAGTGTGTAATAGACACGAATCTACAGAGAGGGAAGAAGGCCGAGAGAGAAGTGGGCATACAGTGAGCCAGAAGGACAAGCAAGAGAAGGTAATGTCAAGGGAGAAGGACAAATATCACACATCTGCCCTTGTGCAGAATCTAGATTGAAATATTTATGACAGGAAAGCAGAAGAAATGTGGAGGGGGAGTAACGGGGAGGGAAATCTGAGCAAAGTACAGCGGTGTGTGCGTGTGATGAGCATGCTGTGATGAAATTCACTGTTTTACATATTATCTAAAATTACTTTTAATTTAAATCTTTGTCTCATTCCAACATCCATGACCTTAAAAAGTGGGGCGTATTAATTTAAAGAATAATAATCAAATAAAATGTAATACGATTAGTCTGGCAAACTCATATGGAGTACAGTTTGGTTTTATATTAAATACTTTGGTGTATAACAGCGTACACTCGACTATAACTGAATGAGGTCAGGGATTTGTCTGTTGTGTTCTGTACTGTAAGTCTAAAACCCATGGAAGATGACTAATACATAGAGCCATTAAGAAATATTTGTGGACAATAGATTATTATTGTTATTTCCCTTTAGTACTTACACAATCTAATGCTTAACTTGCTTAGCATTAAGAAGACAACAGTAATTTTATTGTATTTCTATCTGACTGAAATGCTTAGTTTTTCCACAAACAACTGTGACTCTTCCATTATATAATCATGACATGTTCTAAAAATAATATTTACTGGTTCAACTCTGAAATTTCAGAACTTGAGAGGCTGAGTTTGAGGCTAGCCCACACTATATAGTAAGTTCCGGGAGAGCAAGAGCTACAGTTCCAGACCCGGTCTCAAAACCAAGACAAGGGCTGGGGGGTGGCTCAGTCAGAAAAGGGCTCGCTGCACTTTGAGGAGTGAACTGAGTTCGATCCCCAGCATTCACACTTAAAGAAAACAAAAACACCACATAGCATATCAAGTTGCAGTAAGACTAAGCACCTCCCCTTGTATTTAGGCTGGGCAAGTTAACCCAGTATAAGGAATAAATTCCCAAAAGCCAGCCAAAGAACTAGAGACAGCCCCTGCTCCCACTGTTAGGAGTCCCACAAAAAGACCCAGCTACACAACAGTCACATATATGTAGAGGGCCCGGGTGAGTCCCATGCAGGCTCTGTGGTCGTTGGTTCAGGTTCTGAGTTGATATCCATGGGAGGCCTGCTCTTTTCTGAACAGAGACTGAGGAGGAGTGGACACGAGGGGAGAAGGAAAAGAGGGAGGGAAACTGAAGTTAGGATAAATACTATAAAATAAATATAATAATAATAATAATAATAATAATAATAATAATAATAATACTCCACATAGGCCCAGTGACCTACAACTTTACTAACACTGGGGAGGAGGAGACAGGAGGATCCTGGGGCTTGCTGGCCAACCATTCTAGCCTAAAAGTGAGCTCTAGGTTTGGTGAGAGACCTTGACTCAAAATAATAATGTGGATCGTATACTTGAGTAAGATAGCCAACATTGACATCTGACCTCCATGTGAGCGCACACACTCACATATACACGCACGCGCACGTGTGCGCGCGCACGCACACACACACACACACACACACACAGTAGGGAGACAAATAGGAAAAATATTTATTCATCAAACAAATATTTATTAAATACCTGTACCATGTTGTGATATCTAATTATTTAAGATCTATCAGAGGTCAGAACAAAATGTCCTGTGTTCACAGAATTTGTGTTCTATTGTGAAAGACAGACAGTCAATAACAAATTTCATAAATAAGTAAATAATTATGCTGGAAAAATAAATCGTAAAATAAGAAAGAAAATGTACTAAGAAGATCAGAGTGCTGTAGAAGGCTTACTCTTGTTTTATTTCATCTTTTTCCCTAGCAAACTTCATTAAGATGTGACACTGGAAGGTGACATAATTAGACATTCGAGTACCTGGAGGAAGAGTGTTGCAGAGAAAAGAACCAGTGTAGGAAGCTAAGGACGGTGTGGGAACCCAAAGGAGGGTGTGGGAGCCCTAAGGACGGTGTGGGAACCCAAAGGAGGGTGTGGGAGCCCTAAGGACGGTGTGGGAACCCAAAGGAAGGTGTGGGAGCCCTAAGGACGGTGTGGGAACCCAAAGGAGGGTATGGGAACACTAAGGAGGCTGTAGGAACCCTAAGGACATTGTGGGAACCCTTAATAGGGTGTGGGAACCCTAAGGACGATGTGGGAACCCTAAGGATGGTATGGGAACACTAAGGACGGTGTGGGAGCCCTAAGGGCAGTGTGGGATCTCTAAGGATGGTATGGGAGCCCTAAGGAGGATTTGGCAGAAGGAATTTGGGCAGAAGGAAGGAGGTTCTGGGTCCTGGGACAGAGACAGCAAGAGTGAGAGCAAGAAGAAATAAGGAGAGACGAGGGACAGGTGTGCAGCATGCTGGGTCTTCTGGCCACTGTGAGATCTGACTTGTCCTTCAGTTGAAATGAGGGTTTTCAGCATAGGTTACCATGCCAGGGCAAAATTATGTTTAACATAAAGGGCAAATAATATGTACTACCTAATATTAACAAACAATAAAGAGAGTTGGAGAATTGCTACAAAGAACTGGGGAAGAATTAAGATTTAACAAAGGGTTATTTTTTAAAATAGGAATAGTCATATAGCATGCATGTAAGAATTTAACATGGGAGAGTGCAAGTTATGACTTCATAAGAAGTTTCAGAATTTCTGGAATGATGTTCTTGGGGAAGTGGAAGGGGTGGAATCCCTGTATAAAGGTGACTATCTACCTGGTTCTAAAATTCACTCTAGTAACACTGTGGAAATCAGAGTCATTTACATCTTCCACTGAAGAGGAAAAAGGAAGAAACAATACCATTTGAGGAGAGAAAGAGAAAATGTCGTCACCTGAGATCTGAGGAAGGTGTGAGTTGGGGGCGTATAAAATGATTGGTGGCAGCATTCAGAGAAGCCTGGTGGCTATGGTCCAAGTGCAGAGTGTCCCCACAGAAGCAGGCTTTCAACAGCCACTTTACCCACGGGCGCAAGCGTTGTATCACCTAGAGCTAAGGTTAGGTTGAAGACAGCGCCAGAGAGGTAACTGTTCAGGCTCCAGTTCAAGCATGAAATTCAGACTGGTCAGCAGGTGGCAGAGAGCACTGAGGAGGAAGAGAAAGTCGAAAATAGCAGGACCACCAAGTGGAGAGACTGAACTCCACCCTCACTGTTAGACTCGCTTTTGTCTACCATTCGATTCTTTCTGAACCCTGAGTCTGTTAGTTATCACGTTGTGTGTTTATATGCCATATGGAAATAATGATAATCATAATAAGAATTCATTCATTTGCCTTCACAGCGTCACCACCCCCACCCTTTCTAATGTTTATTGAGTACCAGAGGCTATATAATATGAAAAGAAACAGACTGCTAATTGACTACCAAAACATTACGCAGCCTGGCAAAGGAAACAGATAAATGAGTGTGTGATGTACATGTTCCCCATGGGTACAAGTAACTGTATCCCATGAGAGCCTGTGTTCAAACACTTGATCTCCAGCGGGTGGGCGATGCTACTCGGGAAGGTTATGGAGGTGAGGACTTTTTGTCCCTCCTCCTCCTCCTCCTCCTCCTCCTCCTCCTTTTCCTCTTCCCCCTCTTTCCCCCCTCCTCCTGCTCCTGCTCCTTCTTCCTGCACATGGATGAAAATGTGATAAGTAAGCTTCCTGCTCCTGGCTGTTGCCTTCCCTACCACGAAGAGCTCTGGAGCCATAAGCCAAAATAAATTCCTCTCCTCTAAGTGGCTTTGGGTCACAGTATTTCCTTACAGCAACAGAAAAGTAGCTAATCCAGTGGGGAATCATAAACAACATGGTCTGATGGGAACTTATTTGACAAACACAAGACAGAGCTCTAAACCAGACTGGAGACATTCACTGGGAGGAGATTCTGAAAGTAGAATTCTGAAGATCAAATATGTCTTAGCTAAAAGATAACAGAAAAGGGCCCTCTGTAACTCTTCCACATTAAAAACTGAAACGCTGAGCAGGCATGTGCTAAGACTGGAAATTTGCAAAGCACACTTTCAACACCACCTCCTAAGGTCTATAGCATCATTAATAGCCATGACTCTTCCTCCCACATCTGCTTCTCCATCTTGTCTAAGAAGCTGCCTGTGACAGGGTCAGTCTTCCTGACCTTAGTCAGTACCAGTGAGAGAGGAGGTTGGTACAACATGTGTTATTTGTTCTAGAAAATTCATAATTAATCATGGTCTTCTCCCCGAGGGATAATCGAGTTCTCGTAAACAAGTTTTGTTTTAGGATTTTGCCATCAACTGACATCATACACAGTGTATACCTGCATGTTTATAAAAGATAAAAATCAAGGAGATGACAACTCCTCTCTGAAAAGATCTGAAAGAAATGACGAAGCTGGAGGATCACGTTCCTGCTATGGTGTAAAGGAGAGAAATCATTCATTACCTGAGACAAAAGGTGAAGAAAAACACAGGGGAAAAAAGCCCATTGGCCTCGAGAAATGGAGTGTTATTCAAGAGGCTTGCATTCAGTCCATGAAGAGAGGCAATCCAGGTCAGCCTGGGCAAGGTCCTTAGAAGCCAGAGATAACGTCTGGGCTCTGACATCTGGTATACCGCTCTCTCAGAACTTGAGATAAAAGCCAGACTTGCTTGGGGGAGACTTGGAAACCTCTTGAAATGAAACAAAGGCAATTATTTCCTATGACATCACACCAGCTCTGCCAGCTTCCAGCTTGCCAGCGCTTGTCACAATGTTTACAACTAGGAATTCAAATCCACAAAAGTCCTTGGTTGCACAGCGGATCAGCAAGGCTGCCAAGAACTTGGGATAATGCCTTCCTTCAAGGGAAAGGGAGAAAGAAACAAGGGCACACAAAACTGAGGACAGGCAGAGCTGCAGCTCAAGTCAGATGAAAGCCCAGAGCAGTGTTTCTCAACCTCCCCCAGTGCAGCGGCCCTTTAGTACAGTTCCTTGTGCTGTGGTGACCCCAACCATAAGATTAGCTCCTTGCTACTTCGTAACTGTAATTCCGCTACTTCTATGAGTCCTTACGTAATATCTGATATGTGACCCCCGTGTCAGGGTTGTTTGACCCCCAGAGAGGTTGCGACCCACCAGTTGAGAAACGCTGCTCCAGTTGGGTGAAGACGCTTGCAAAGAAGTGTTGCTGAAGTCTGCCTTTGACCACTCACCCCACCCCCACCCTCCCCACCCCCGCCGACACTAATTTCCATTTTCTTCCCTTAATTGCAAACATTTACCTTCAAGCTTTGCTTTCTTCTCTTTCCTTGGTGCCTTATTTTTCTGTCTCAAAATCAGAATATAGACTACAGTTTTCATCAAACTTAAAAGCAATGCCCAGCCTAGGATCAGAGTCAGCAAGGGACAAGACTTCCCTTGACTGCCTTTGGTTAATTTTTGTGGTATTTTGTTGGTTTTTGTTTTTCTGTCTTGAGTAAGGCTTGCGTGAAGTATCTGGTGAGCAGGAAACCCAATTCTCTATTCAGCTTGTGCTGGAGACATGGGAGAAATCCTGCAGTTGCCAAATTTAAAACACTCTGATTAAATTTCTTCTCAGCTTAACATTAGGAACAATTTATAATTGTGCCAGAACTGTCCAGTCCTGGAAACAAATATGTTTCCTTTAGGAAAGGCAGCTAAGGCAATTAGAACAATATGCCAATTGTAGCAGTTTAGAAATGTCATCAAAATATTCTCTTTCCGTGTCAACATCAAAATATTTTAAAATATCAGTATTATTTATGAAACAGCAATCCAAACATCATGATTAATTACTAAGTGAAAAGTCTATTCTATGGGTGGGTGTTTCTCTTTTTAAGATTTATTTTTATTTTATTTATGTGTGTGTATGTTTTTTTATGTGTATGGGAGTGTGTATATGCAATGAGTATGTGGGTACCCGTGGAGGCCAGAAAAACTGGATCCCCTGCCCCTGGAGTTATAGGCAGTTGTGAACAGCCCAACGCAGGTGCTGGGCACCAAATGTGTGTCATTTGAAATTGCTGCAAGCACTCTGTGCCAGCTGGTTTTCGTCAGTTTGGCACAAACTCCAGACCCCTGGTGTGACAGAATTTCAACTCAGGGATGGCCTCCATCAGATTGGCCTGTGGAGCATTTTCTTGATTGATGGAGGAGGGCCTAGCCCATTGCAGGTAGAAGGATATGCCGCTTAGTCTTGTGGTTGTATGATAAAGGGACCTAAACATGAGCCTGGGAGCAAACCAGCAAGCATCATTCCTCCATAGCCCTTTCTTCAGTTCCTGCCTTCAGTTTCCTTCCTTGGCTTCTCACAAGGATGGGCCAAAGAAATCCTTTCCTCCCAAGTTGTTCTGTTCAGTGTTTTATTACAGCCACAAAAGACAAACTAAAGCAGAAATGGGTACTGGGAATATGGGGTGTTTCTTTGATAGACCTAACCATGCTGTCTTTATACCTTGGACTGTTTTATGGCAAGAAGGTGGAGGGTAAGTTACAGTTCTGAGGGGAAAGGCTTCCCCAATGCACCTGTTACAGTTGTGAAGGGAAAGATATCCTGGCAGTCAGGAGCCTGGGAATACCACACCACACTACAAACCTTATGCAAGAGACTTCTTGGGAAAGACACAAGAGGATGGCTGCCTCTGCTTGGGCAAGAAGCAGCAGGGAACTGAGCAAGAGTCAGGTTTATGTAAGATTCCGTGAGGGAGTTTTCCAGAGTGGAGATTCTCTAGGGTGGGGATTGGTGGGGTTTCGAGCTCAGGGACTGGTGGTGTTTTGAGATCGGGGATTGGTGGGTTTTGGTAGGTTTTCAAATCTAAAAGTGGGCCTGGAGCTTTTACCCTACATGAAGGTTTTGGGGGCTTTAGTCTGGAAAAGCCTTTGTATGCTCAGGGCCCTAATGAGCTGCAGTGGGGGCTAAGACAGGAAGAATGTGGAGAGAAATGCAGGAAATGGAGGCCAGGCTTTGGAAGTTTCAGAGGGAAGCAAAGACTATCGGGGTCATCTGTATGATGTATTTGTATTAAAAATCTGTGAAAGTGAAACCTTTGCTTTGCTGAGACAATGGATGATGGTTAGCTGGGACTGAAAAATCAGCAATAATTAAGAGACTGGTGTCATTGAGGTGAAATCTTATGGGAAATGTTCCCTCAATGTCAGCATACAGAGCTGTGCTCCGGAAGGAGTCAATGCCGCCCAAGCCAGCAGCCAAACTTGAAAACGTGAAGAGTCTCTCACGTGGTACTGGTTTTGAAGGAATGGAAGGTCATGGAGAGCAGCTGAGGCTTGGCATCGTGTGGCAGGGTTGGGGATTCCTGCAGAGAACCTCCGTTGCAATGGAAACCCCAGGATTGAAGGGGTTGCAAAGACACTCTAAGGTTTAGCACCACATGGCAGAGTTGGAGTCCCTGGAAATTCAAAAGAGACAATTAGTGAAAATAAAGCCAGCCTCAGCTATGGTGGAGACCCCAGTATATTGGATTTGCCAGGACCATGGGACAACCACCAAGAGCAGCAGCAGGTGAGAAATGGAGCTAGGCTGAGCTAAGAGACAAGCTGTGTGCTGTGGTGGCAGAGCTGTAGAAATGGGACTGCCAAGCCCTTGGAGCCCAGAAGATCATCACTGAGTCCCAGACATCAGACACTGAGCTTTTCACGCTGCTGAATTTCACTTTGATTTGTTTGTAATTATGCCCTAGTTCTCTCTGGGAATAAGAAAATATGTAACTTATGTTGGATTTTACAGGAGCCCACAAGGACTTCAGATATTTAAAAAAGACTTTAGACTTTTAAAGTGTTTAAATTTGTTTAAAGATCATGTGATCTCCAAAGTTGAACTATGCTTCATATTTGATATCAACACGAGATCTCAGGAATAAACAAGAAAGGAAATGTTATGGTTTAAGAGTAATGTGTTTTGTTCAAATTGACAAGGAATCAGCTGTACTGGTTAGTCTTGTCAACTTGACACAAACTCGAGACACATGGGAAGAGGAAAGCACAAGTGAGGAGTGGCCACCATCAGATTAGCCTGTGGGCATTTCTTATATTGCTAACTGATGGAGGAGGGCAGTGCCACCCCGGGCAGGAAGTACTGGGTTGTATAAAAATGGTAGCTGAACATTGATTCTGGAAACAAGCCAGTAAGCATTGTTCCTCCATGTCTGCTTCCCGTCTCCAAGTTCCTGTGCTGAGTTCCTGTCTTCACTTTGCTGCATCATAGACTGTAACCTGTGGACCGATAGACCCTCTCCTCCCCCAAATCTATTCTGGGCAGTTTTCATCCAGACTCAGAAACCAAACGAGGACGCACTCCTAACTACTGAGCTGTGTCTCCAGGCCCTCTTGCAGTCTTGGATATGTCCTGGACAGACAATGAACTACCAAAGCAAGAAATCTGGAAACCTGAGCTGCATGAAATTCAGTTTAGATTGAAGTGCAGGTAACCAGATGGTAAATTGATCTGACATATGAATAAGGATCATTGTGTTGTGTAGTGATTTCACATAATGGACGATTTATAATTTTTTTGTAGTTGGTATTTATAACAATTTTTTCTCCTTTCTATTTATCAGAAACCACTTAGCAGTGCTCCTCCTACTGTAATTCTTATTCTTTTATCATACAAGTTCAAACAAGGCTCTTAACTTGGTGCTTTCAGTTGAAGCCCAAGGTTTGTTGCAGGAGCCTCTCGGCCCCACCCACACCCCCTCCTCCCATTCCTGCACCAACCCAGCAGTCCTTTCAAATGCCACTTTAACCACTTTGCCTCCATTAGGACCTCCACGTCCTTATGTCTAAAGCACCAGGAAAATGGCCATGTGGGTGATGTCAGAGGAGGAGCAGATGCAATCGCAAGCAAGCACACACTGGCGGGAACATGCAGGGCAGGGTGAGAGGAGCGCATCAGTCCATTCAGATTCGAGAGGAAATGGGTGAGGAAGGCTCTCTAGAGAAGGAAGTGGGCAATCTGTGACTCTTCACCCCGATACCTTCAGAGAAAGCACAGTGTTCCCTCGGACTGATTTCTTTTTTGCTTTCTTGATGACAGTAAGACCTTAATGATATCACAAAATGCCTTGAAAAGAGGCCTTGATAACTCCATTTTACAGGTATATTTTCTGTCTTGTGCACTACTGAGACCAGGATGGACATAATACCTCAATCAATGTAAAAATGTAAATGTAGATAAATTTCTAAACGGAAAATTGTAACTACAACTATCTAATCTTCAACTCGCTCAGAGACCCAAGAAGGAAATAATATTACCTAGTAAAACAGGAAGTGCAAACAAGCGACTTCCAAAAAAATGTGAGTTGACAGAAACAGCCAGCTGCCTGGACAGTCACCCGAGGTTTTTCTGCACATTGGGACTCATCTTTGGCCTACAGGCTTAGCGTATCTGACAGATTCATTTGTGAAGCAGGATGTACACAAGGTCTACAGCTCAACCTCACATTTGGTGTGAGTATTCCATGTACCAGATAAACCTGAATTCCACCAGTGTCCTGTCATGATTCAGGATTTTAAATTTTGGAAAATGCTGGTGATTTTGGAATTTGGCTGTCCATTCTTCTCGACTTGTGGGTGGCTCCTTTATTAAATGCCAGTCTACCATTGAGAGGTTAGACTCTGTCAGCCTAGTTACTCTTTCAAGAATAACTGTCTCAGCTACTGTTCCACTGCATACCAGAAGCCATCGGTCCACTGCCTGTTCAGCTGCCTTCAAAGAAAAGGGCACTGTACCTTTTCCAGATTGCAAAGCCACTTCAGCGATGGTGCCATATTGTCCTAGCCTCAGAGGACACCTCTTGCCAAAGCTGCAACCACACATCTTGGCAAGGATCAGTAGTCCTGTGTGTGTGTGTGTGTGTGTGTGTGTGTGTGTGTGTGTGTGTGTGTCCTGTCTGTGAATTTTGGATAGCATACTGTCAGCAGTCAATGCAAGGGCACTTTGTTGCCCAGTGGCTAACTTTTGCCACAGTGAAAGTTAATTCCATATGCATTTTCTTCAATGCCCATATCTTTTCTGAAGTAGATTGGTGCTGCCAGGAGCAGACATGTCTCATAGTCATAAAAAAGGAAAAAAAAATCTATGTTATTAAAACATCTTAAATGCCATATTCTGTAGATCTCTGAAGGGTTTGAAGATGACCTGTCTGTCTAAAACATATCTCTGCTTGACCTTGAAAACATACCTAATATGACTACAAGTTTGATTGTAGTGTCTAACTAACTTTCATTTCTTTATATCCTAATAGTTGGTAATAATAACATTCAAGAATTAGCAAGTTGCATTACATTGTTAAATGAACTGTATAGGTACAATATCCTGAACAAGATTAGAAATATGCATACAGCATTTTCTAACAATATCAATCTCAATATATATAATTTGTATGCAATATATAAAAATCCAATCCAATGTATTTAAAACTCGTAGCTGTCTTTTTAAAGTAGATTCAATAATCTGCCTTTTATCTATATCATATCTATATCCTCTCTTTTTTCTTTTCAGAGTAGATTCAATAATCTACCCTTTATTCTGTCATTTCTATATATCTTTTTTTCAGAGTAGATTCAATAATCTACCTCTTATCTATATCCTCTTTTTCTTTTCTTTTCTATTTTGTTTTTTTCTTCTTCAAACAAGAACCTTAAGTCTAATCTCCTTTGTTTAGCCCTTTTCTTGGCCATTAACAACAACAACTTGTAACCAACCCTCCTAAACAATGACAACTATCCCAAACCCAAAACCCATTGAAAGACCAAAAACCACTCACCCCACCTCTTGGGAATGTGGGCATCACGTTCTTAAAATTACTTCCTGCTGTTTGTGGGCAAAAGCATCCTTGGGGATCCTAAAAAGAAAAATTTTGGGTTAATTGTCAAGTTCAGAAGTGGTAGCTGTATCATTTGTTGTCCAGTCTCTGCATAATGCAAAAGTGCAGGGCTTATCTCAAGTTGTCACTCAAACAGTCTGTGAGGCTGGATCATCTCAGCCAGCCATCTCGAAATTGTCCTCAGCAGTTTGTAGTCCAAAGCTGATCTTTTGGTGATGTTTGTCAGCTTAGTGGTATTATTATTGTCCACATGGAATTGTCGTTGTGGGGCCCCATCATCTTTCTGGAGACTTCAAATTCGCTGTTAGACCTGCTCATGATTCCCTGCAGAAAACTGATACAGACTCCAACACAAAAACATGTACAGGCAGCTAACTGAAGCCTTTTTTCTAGAATTAGTTTGTACTCTATGTGACCATTAATATCATAACAAAAGTTTAAAATATATATTAATCTTATAAATTTTGATATAAAATTCATACCTTAAGAAAAATTTAAAGAATCAAAATAGAACCAAAGAATTAAGATTAGTAGCAATAGAATAGTCCCTTAATTTTTTGGTTTTCTTCTGTCCCATATCAGATGGCTCTTTCTTCTGAAATGATACAGAGATATTGCATTTTCCTTTTAACAAACATGCTTGGGTTTAGAGAAGAAGAGAGCCATTCTCCAACTCCAAAGCCAGTCTTAATATTTACTTGAACTGGGACTACATAAAGACCATTTGTAGTCTGTAGAGAAGAACAGAAACAAACATTTAAGAAGACTTATGAAATTTTATATGTCATATACCAATAGGCCAATTTACTCCTTTCCTTGGGACATTTTCTTCTGGATGACTTGTCCTTTTTCTTCAGATGTCTCATTTGTCCAGTGTGCTTCAGATTCCTTACCCTTCATTCTCCTGAAAGACAAAAACAAATTACTGGATTATCTTTAGTCATTTTCTTTTCAAGGAGGTGGCACTGGATGTGTATGTCACAGTAGACCCAGGCCACCAACTCATGTAGTCAGCTAACCCTAGATTACAAAAACGTGAATTCAGAACAGTCCAGGCATCCAGGGTGTGGAAGTAAGAACACTGCCCAAGGTCCAGTTCTGCCTTATTCATCCAGTGTCTAGGAACTAAACAGGAAGAAATCTATGTTCTTCCTCAAATCTACCCATCAGCTTATATTTCTGTGTGAATTTGGCCCTTTTAAGCTATTGCTGGCTATACTACTTCATTTTTTTTTTTTTTTTGGTTTTTTGAAACAGGGTTTCTCTGTGTAGTTTGGT